>JAWPHD010007519.1:0-127897 GCA_037043455.1 Cyrtodaria siliqua | reverse complement strand
GGTTTGATTGAGACTGTTCATGAGCGGTAGTGAAATATGCTAGCTACCCCTCATGAGCGGTGAAATATGCTAGCTACCCCTCTAGCCCAGGGTTGAGCAGAACTCAATATTCATAAAATCAATAGTACTAACTCTGAACGGCCATTCTCTGAGTTTCTCACCAGGCTTATATATCAAGTGGTCAGCCAAAAAGTGACATTAATCGAAAAATATGTATACTTTAAGAACTTCAAGGTAACCACACATTAATCATGTCCGAATACAGGAAGCTGCCGAACCCCCTGCTAGCAGTTTTTGTCATATCTCTAGAATTTCAATCATATAGTCAATTTAGTTCCGCCGAAATGTACTGGTCAGTATTTAAATATACTCGGTAAAAAATGTTTTGGACCAGGGTATATAAAGTCATATAAAAATAAAACTAGTGGACAAAATTTAAGTATCTTTTTTTAGTAACCAAGGTCTACCCTACCCGGTTAATTTGGTACCAGAAACATTTAATTCCAAAGAAGATTTGATTTTAAAAAAATATCGCGAACACAAAGGGTCTGTAAAAAATGTTGCAAAATCCATACAAAGTAACAGTTACGGACACATTCGAGTACCAATAAAAAAGATTATTATTTTTTCGCAAGCTTTTATTGTAAACGATAATTATTGTTGATTGTTGATCTATTGTGAATTATCAACTGAGATAATAAGGGTTATGGTCGAATGTCATCGTTCAGTGATCATTGTACGGGTTCGAACACTGCCATGGTCCAAAACTTCTTTTACAGAGTATATATGCAAGGGTTACAGGTCAGCAAATAGCCTGGCCAGATTTTCATTGGTCAAAGTGTCCACTTCACCATGACAACCACTCCGAGAAATAATCACATAAAATGGCATGTAGCTTCCTAAAGATCACTTGCATACCGAAGCATTGTGGTGTAGTGGTTTTAGCGTCTGCCTTGCATTCGGGAGGTCGTGGGTTCGAGTCCCCTAACCGCGTCATACCAAAGACTTTAAAAATGGAGTAGTCACTTGTAATCCTTGCCTGACGAGCAAATAATTGGTAGTGCTAGTGTCAGAATAATGTGACTGGGGGATGTATCATGTCTACTACGGCGTGGTATTCCAGTGTGGCAGCACTATAAAGAAACCATTGAGTTCGCTGCTTCAAGTAGACATATCATCACAACAACACACAGATAAAAGTCCAGACATTGTGCCTATAATCGTCGGGTAGGACGCCTGTCGTAGGTAGAGGGACTATAATCCTTAGAAATACACACACACTAAAGATCACTTGCTCCCTTATACCTCAACGTGATAAATTAAAAGAAAGTTGCTCTACATTCTGAATTGCTTGTTTTCTCAGGCCCCACAGAAGCGATCACCCCGAGTACCTAAGCCAAGCGAGTAAACACATAACCCCATCCAAACATTAACTCGGTCACAATTGTTCAGCTTGAATTTGTTATACTTTTCCGACTTTACTGAAGTCAACTGGTTTACACACAGTAGGTTCTGAAGCATTCAAATAAATTGGCAGAATTCCTGGATTGTCTTTCACATTCATATTTCTCACCTTTTTTTGTGGAACTCCTTGACCATATGTTGCTCTCCAGACTCTCAGCTCTTGTTTCTGTTTTTTGGTCAGATGCACAGATTTAGGAGCGTACATTTTTGGCAGATCAACATACTTGACCTCGGACATCAGTTTGGGGTAATATGACTTCGAACTTATGAAGTAGCAGAATTTTTTTGTTTTGCACCTTTGCTTTAAATGCTCCTTAATTGCTCTACAAAATATATAGTCAAATTCAAGCTGCATTGGCATGGCTCTCATCTGTGAAAACAAATTTTCTACGACTAATGTTAACAAACACTTCATTCTGAAGATTTCCAACAGTCTAGGTGATACATAGGCACGGGACAGTAAGCCCTTGATGTCACACAGGAAGTCTAAAATACGTTTTTCGTCATCAATGACAACAGTTGATACTGTTCCCCGAGGACCTTGCGCTGACGCTGTTGTTTCAAGGTATGTTTTCACATTGTCAACGCACTGACAGTCAAAGTCCTATACCTCCTGCAATCTTCAAATAGCTGTATCTAGACTAATATACAATGGTTTTGTTTCTCTGAGTGGAAATCAAGCTAAAGTTTCGGAGATTGTTCAGGTTAAAGAACAAGCCCACTAACACCGCTTATCATGCTGAGGGCACCCGTAGCAGTATCTACAACGAACAGTGTTTATTCTATTTGCACATAGTCCTGTAGGTTGGGAAAAGTGGGCGTCCTTTCCATCTCTTTGGCCTCTCCTATTAGTGGCTGCATTCTGCTGTTGTAGAATTGAGCAACTTAATTGAAAGTCATCTGTGTCACTAAATACTAATCTGTCATGTAAAACAGACAAACTGTATACCCTGACACGTTTCCATTTGATATAACCTGTTCTACTGTTTCACATTCCCAGTTGACTTTAAGCCCCCATCTTTATCATGAGAAGCAACATACAGGGAGTAATTCATGAAAGCTGGTCCATAGAGCAAACAATATCTTTTGAACAGTGTCTCTGATAACTGTACAAGAGTTGAGTGAATTTAAAGCATGTGCATCTCTCTGTCTCTCTCTCTCTCCCCCCACCACCACACCACCGACCCCCACCCTTATTGTGGACACAAACAAATTGTTACTGCTGTCAAATGATATTTGCTATTGCAAGCGGCCTAGAAATATTCTTGTCTGAACAGAGTTTGCCTTTTTCTACCCTCAACTCGCAATTTTTTTCTGTTTTTTTGTCGCTTGTTCTTTTTTGTTGTTATCACATGAACCAGTTTCTCTTAACTTTTCTTGTAATTGTTTAACATTTAATCTCTCAACTTCTATAATTGTCTTACCTGTCAAGTCCTTATACACAAGTGCATTCTTCTTTGACTCTGCAACATTCCTATAGGACAATCTATTGAGTCCATTTCAGCTGTAACACTAGCTGGGTAATGACCAGTTCGAACTTTGTTGACCTTCCCTATTGCAAGATCGGAAATGAAAAACATTACCAAGAGGTCCCATAGCAACACCAATTGTAATTGTTAAAAGTCCCTTTTTATTATCCTCTGTGAGTTTATATTTTTCTGGAACAACGATATGTGTCACTAATTTTACATTTTCCTCTATGATTGTTGTAACTGCAGCATCAGAAATTTGAAGAATGGAGTCGACATCTTGTCTATCCCTAGCGCTCAAAGGAATCTTTCTTGACAGACTGGAATACAATCTCGGGTAATTTCGTATTTTTGATTCTGAATCTTGAGTTACACACATTACTGAAGCTTTGATGCATTTTATTCCATTCTTCATACAGTAACAGCAGGCTATTGAGAAAATCATCATCATAACGTAGTGCGGTGTCCGTCTGTCTGTCCGTAAACTTATTTTATACCGACTACTCCTCTGAAGCTACTATATGGATTTTCATGAAACTTTACAGGAATGTTGCCCATGAAGTCTTGTGATCCTAGCAAACAATTCATGTTGATGTGAAATCCAAGATGGCCGCCAAACCTAAAAATAGATTTTAAAAAACAACAAGTTTGTACCGACTACTTCTTGAAAACTATATGGGACTTTTTCTAAAATGATCAGCATGACATGATGTTGTATTGGTCCTTGTCGAAAATCATTTGGATTCGACGTCAAACATGGCTGCCAGCGGCCATCTTTGTTTACATAAGAGTTATATAGCAAAAACTTGTTGCGACTACTCCTCTGAAACTACTTCACATATTTTCATGAAATTTCATAGGAATGTTGCTCTTGATGTCTAATTGATCCTAGCAGAATTTCAGGTCGGTTAAATTTTAAAAAAAAGAAAAAAGTTTTTACTATCTGGCATATTTGGTAAAGATCGGATGAAAAACAAAGGTCATATGTCGTCTTAACGTGGCAAAAGTTAAAAGACGATAGATGCCTGTAGAGCTACGGGTTATAGCCACATGTCGAACAGAATTACGACAGTTCCCCTTACTGAGGATCTGCTAGGGGGTTTGGGGAACAAGGGAACATGACCATTTATTTTGGGGAACAAGGGAACATTGTTTGTTATTTTCAGGTAACTAGGGAACTGAGGAACATGAGTTTACAGGAAATAAAAATATAATATCCACTTTTTAAATTGAATGTTAAGAAACAAGAGGTCAATGACCCTGAATCTCTACTGATAGGTTTTGTTAGCTAGATAAGCATTCCTGTGAAGTTTCATGAAAATCTGTCCAGTAGTTTCAGTGAAGTCGTTACACGTTTTTACTATATATCTCTATGTACACATTTTTACTATATATCTCTATGTAAACAAGGATGGCCGCTGGAAACCATCAAAATAATGTTCAACAAGGACAAACATCATGTCATGCTGATCATTTAAAAAAGTCCCATATTAATATCACTTATAGTTTTCAAGAAGTAGTCCACGACCGAGAATCGCATCGCCATCATTGCTTTGGCAATACCGAGGAATATGGTGCCGTGGGGGAGGGGTTCTTTACCAAATATGGCCAGATATTCAAGACTGAAAATCGCACTGCCATCATTGCTTTGGCAATATTGAGGGACGGTGCCAGGGGTAGGGGAGTGCAACCTACAACGGGATCTGCAGTGTCCATATGCTTTGCCCGGAACCAAACGGGGCCCCCGGAAACAGACGGGGCTTATATTAAGACCTTTACATTTATCTGGTGAATATTCCAACAATAGATATAGATGCCTGACGTACATCTGCGAATTTCTAGACACAGATATGGTAATGTGAAGAAGATCTATCGAAAAAATGCAGGTGTGCAACCTACAATGCAGGCGTTCTAGGAAATTAGAGGGGGCGGGGGAACCATAATACATGTAGATGCTCTTTTTTATATTCAGACCTTTAGATTTATCTTGTGAATATTCCAACAACAGATATATATGTCTGACGTACATCTGCGAATTTCTAGACATAAATATGGTAATTTGAAGAAGATTTATAGAACAAATGCACGGCAATACAGTCGTGCAACCTACAATGCAGGCGTTCCAGGAAGAGGCTCAAGGTGGACAACTCCGAGGCAAAATACAATCAGAAATACTTCAACCAAGGACAAACCCGGCACTCTTCAGCTGAACATGTATATCAGCTACAGTGAGCCTGAACCTAATCCTGCTATCTTCAGAGATCTGATCGTTTCACACTACATGCAAGTGATTGACTATGTCATTAAACATTCAAGTACAGATAGGTTGCTAATGTGCGTACGACTGCCGTGCATGAAGACAACATGGGTAACCTGTACAAGCTGTGTATAGGTGTCAACAGTTTCAGCTGGCGATGAAAGCTTCACCAATGAAGATGTCAGTCAAGTGCTAGAATCAAAACAATTTTAAACAAACATGAACTCAGTTATTCCCAACGAAGAAATTTATGATAGACACATACGATTATGGAAATCTGGAGATTGGTCACAAGAGGACGACGATAACATGTCCAGTGATGAAGACATTGGTTGCATCGTAAAAGATACACTAGTTATAATGAGAACAAGAGTGGACAGGGATGTCAAGTTTAACAATTTAGTCATTATATAGCTTAACGAGTAGAACATGTATAAACACTTTATTTTTGGACTGAATTCTTATTTATGAATAATACTGAAAACAAGAGAGAAAAGTGTCAGACTCGGTTTTATTGAGTCTGTTCATGAGAGGTAATATAAGAAGCAACACCTCTCATGCTAACTAGCACCGGCTTAAGCGGTATTCTACTTCAAAGCCACAAAGATTGGGCTTGATGATCCCAAAAGGACCAGTAAATAATAACACTGTAGATTCGTAGTCGGGCAAATTTTACAGCTGCCACACAGCACTAGACACACGTTATAAATACAGAAAAGGGAATTGGAAGCAACACGCACAAACAAGGGAGAAAATTAGCAGTTTTATTGAGAAGTTCATGAGCGATACGGTGCAACATCTCACGCACCCTACCACCGGCTTAAGCAGTATTCTACTTTAAAGCCACAAAGATTGGACTTGATTATCCCAATTAAAGGACCAGTAATTAATAATTTAGACCGTATTCCGGATTCCGTCGTCAATTTATTTGGTATTCCGGATTCAAGTGGGAGGGGCGGGGTGGGGTGTGTGTGTGTGTGTGTGTGTATGTGTGGTAGGGGCGGGGGGTTACTCCCTCATTTATCTTTTTAAATACCTATCTTCCTGGAATCCTCGTGATCCAGAGCCCCAGAAAGAGTCTTGTAAGATGTATTCTATTGTTTACCGTATATCACGTCGCATATGGATGAACATATGACCAAAAATAAAATCTGGTTAAATTTGATATGTTTTCATTATTATAGATCGGTGTTACAGTTATCTCGTTCAAAATGATCTCTACCAGGGTCACCATGTGATTGTATGCGGATGCAAGGAAAGGCCACTTTGGATAGAGGTTGGGTTCAACACATCAAGTCCTGGTTTAAATATATATATATACTCTGTAAAAGAAGTTTTGGACCATGGCAGTGCTCGAACCCGTACAATGATCGCTGAACCATGACATTCGACCATAACTCTTATTATCTCAGTTGATAATTCACAATAGATCAACAATCAACAATAATTATCGTTTACAATGAAAGCTTGCGAAAAGATAATAATCTTTTTATTGGTTACTCGAATGTGTCCGTAACTGTTACTTTGTATGGACTTTGCAACATTTTTTACATGTGTGTTCGCGATATTTTTTTAAAATCAAATCTTGTTTGGAATTTAATGTTTCTGGTACCAAATTAACCGGGTAGGGTAGACCTTAGTTACTAAAAAAAGATACTAAAATTATGTCCACTAGTTTTGTTTTTATATGACTTTATATACCCTGTTCCAAAAAAATTTTACAGAGTATATATCAACAGTTAGTAATATGCAAAAATAATTTGATTTATTTTGTTCTTATTAACGATTTGAACAAAATGCAAGTCATAATAAAAAAAGAACAAAAAAAAACTACTTATGTAAGGAAACACAGACCTTTAACAAATAGATTGGACTCTGCGAAAATTATCTAAATGTCACGTGGCACAGTGCGAACATTTCACAAGTTATTTCCCAACTTTAAACACACATGTCATGAAGAGTTTTATAGGTACAAGTTTCATTCACGCCAAATCCCATCACACATGTAATTTCTTTCCAGTGGTAGTGTTTTTCTTTCTCTTACATTTAGAGCAAAAACGGAGTTCGACGGAAACATAAACCTTGATTTTTAAGAGAAAAACGAATAATGATGACATTTTTAACTTTAAACATCATTTTATACATTTTTTTATTTTCAAAATAAACATATATTATTATTATCCCATTTTGCTAGTGACTAGGCGGGGGGGGGGGGGGGGGGGGGGGGGGGGGGGGGGGGGGGGCAATGGAAAACAAACAAACATTTGTGGTAGGTTTCGACATAGGCCTAAATTTAATGTGTGCGAATAAAACTCTTTATAATATGTGTATTTGGATCCAGGCAATATTTCGTGAAATCTTCGCACTGTACCACGTGAAATTTAGAAAAAAAAAATCACAGTTTCATGAGGGTACCGACCCCCTTTTCGTACGCCGGATTCCGACCCATATTAGCCAATATTCCGTACGCCGGGTTGTGGTACGCCGTACGCCGACATCGCAGTTTTTCATACGCGTACGCCGTATTTTTCTCAAAAAATATTTTTTTCCATCCAAAAAATTTAAAAAATGCACATAAGGAGCTTGCACATTAAAAATGGACAAAAAATGAGAGTCAGACACAGTGCTAATTTATGTCTCAAATTGCTGGAAATGCCATTTCAGAGCACCTAGGTTTCAAAATTGTCAAGGGGGGCATGCCCCCGGACCCCCCTAGAGAGTCGGCCTCGCCCGCTGCGCGGCCTCGCATGGTTCAAATAGTATTCCAGATGCCAACCCTCTGTTAGGGAGTATTCCAGATGCCATACCAAAAAAAAAACAGTACTCCAGATGCCAGTGGCGGTGGGGTTGGTACCCTCTTTCATACTACACTCAGTACATTTGAAAATACAACACTTGAAATATTCTGAATTCCTAGAGATGCTAAAGATGTTAAAGTTAAATATGTTTTAACCAGTGATGTAATAATCTCTTATTACTTCACTGTTTTAACTGAAAAAACGTAAAGCAGATCTTATTCAACTGTTTATCGACATATGTTAACCTCTGGAACAAGGAGACCTGTGTACTTACATAAAAAAATAATCTTCATTTGATGAAAAACCAGCGGATTAAAAATAATCGAAACTCAAAAATGTTGCGTTTTTAAATATACTGAGTATACGTGTTATAATCTGTGCTTCACATCAACTTTTCAAAATGGATTTTAAAAAAAGGAAAAGGAAAAAAAGAGGACAGGTCCTTTTTTAAAGAAACTATTCCGCCAAATAACGGCAAAATTACACATAACTTTATCAAAATGTTATCCAGGTGTTCAGGTCATATACTAATGTATATGTGCTGATTAAAAGTATAGGTTTACTTATGGGTACTTAAAATACCCGTGATTGAATATGCGTAAAACGAATTATGAATTGGTAATCGGCTAACTCGGCTGGTTAAAGCCGTTTATAGTGTGTCTATAAAGTTGGGATTAGTGATCTATATACCTCGTCGGCAGTAGGTTTAACAACGGTGTACATGTGTTGTAAAATTTGACTGTTGTTGGCGGGATATCTACTTTAAATATTACATTTTTTATCATTAGGATCACAATTTGCTTTGACATCATGTTCAAACAAATTAAGTGCGTGTGTGTGTGCGTGCGTGCATGTGTGTTTGATTCTAAGGTTTATAGTCCCTCCGCCCTGATAGCCACCAGGGAATTCCGGTACAGCTGGGCACAATGGAGTGTGGACTGTCTAGTCAGTGATTTAGATGGAGTGTGGACTGTCTAGTCAGTGATTTAGTGGTATATGTGTGCGCAATGGAGTGTGGACTGTCTAGTCAGTGATATAGTGGTATATGTGTGCGCAATGGAGTGTGGACTGTCTAGTCAGTGATTTAGTGGTATATGTGTGCGCAATGGAGTGTGGACTGTCTAGTCAGTGATATAGTGGTATATGTGCGCGCAATGGAGTGTGGACTGTCTAGTCAGTGATTTAGTGGTATATGTGCGCACAATGGAGTGTGGACTGTCTAGTCAGTGATTTAGTGGTATATGTGCGCACAATGGAGTGTGGACTGTCTAGTCAGTGATTTAGTGGTATATGTGCGCACAATGGAGTGTGGACTGTCTAGTCAGTGATTTAGTGGTATATGTGCGCACAATGGAGTGTGGACTGTCTAGTCAGTGATTTAGTGGTATATGTGCGCGCAATGGAGTGTGGACTGTCTAGTCAGTGATTTAGTGGTATATGTGCGCGCAATGGAGTGTGGGACTGTCTAGTCAGTGATTTAGTGGTATATGTGCGCGCAATGGAGTGTGGACTGTCTAGTCAGTGATTTAGTGGTATATGTGCGCGCAATGGAGTGTGGACTGTCTAGTCAGTGATTTAGTGGTATATGTGCGCGCAATGGAGTGTGGACTGTCTAGTCAGTGATTTAGTGGTATATGTGCGCGCAATTGAGTGTGGACTGTCTAGTCAGTGATTTAGTGGTATATGTGCGCGCAATGGAGTGTGGACTGTCTAGTCAGTGATTTAGTGGTATATGTGCGCGCAATGGAGTGTGGACTGTCTAGTCAGTGATATAGTGGTATATGTGCGCGCAATGGAGTGTGGACTGTCTAGTCAGTGATTTAGTGGTATATGTGCGCGCAATGGAGTGTGGACTGTCTAGTCAGTGATTTAGTGGTATATGTGCGCACAATGGAGTGTGGACTGTCTAGTCAGTGATTTAGTGGTATATGTGCGCACAATGGAGTGTGGACTGTCTAGTCAGTGATTTAGTGGTATATGTGCGCACAATGGAGTGTGGACTGTCTAGTCAGTGATTTAGTGGTATATGTGCGCACAATGGAGTGTGGACTGTCTAGTCAGTGATTTAGTGGTATATGTGCGCACAATGGAGTGTGGACTGTCTAGTCAGTGATTTAGTGGTATATGTGCGCACAATGGAGTGTGGACTGTCTAGTCAGTGATTTAGTGGTATATGTGCGCACAATGGAGTGTGGACTGTCTAGTCAGTGATTTAGTGGTATATGTGCGCACAATGGAGTGTGGACTGTCTAGTCAGTGATTTAGTGGTATATGTGCGCACAATGGAGTGTGGACTGTCTAGTCAGTGATTTAGTGGTATATGTGCGCACAATGGAGTGTGGACTGTCTAGTCAGTGATTTAGTGGTATATGTGCGCACAATGGAGTGTGGACTGTCTAGTCAGTGATTTAGTGGTATATGTGCGCACAATGGGGTGTGGACTGTCTAGTCAGTGATTTAGTGGTATATGTGCGCGCAATGGAGTGTGGACTGTCTAGTCAGTGATTTAGTGGTATATGTGCGCGCAGTGGAGTGTGGACTGTCTAGTCAGTGATTTAGTGGTATATGTGCGCGCAATGGAGTGTGGACTGTCTAGTCAGTGATTTAGTGGTATATGTGCGCGCAATGGAGTGTGGACTGTCTAGTCAGTGATTTAGTGGTATATGTGCGCGCAATGGAGTGTGGACTGTCTAGTCAGTGATTTAGTGGTATATGTGCGCGCAATGGAGTGTGGACTGTCTAGTCAGTGATTTAGTGGTATATGTGCGCGCAATGGAGTGTGGACTGTCTAGTCAGTGATTTAGTGGTATATGTGCGCACAATGGAGTGTGGACTGTCTAGTCAGTGATTTAGTGGTATATGTGTTCGCAATGGAGTGTGGACTGTCTAGTCAGTGATTTAGTGGTATATGTGTGCACAATGGAGTGTGGACTGTCTAGTCAGTGATTTAGTGGTATATGTGTGCACAATGGAGTGCGGACTGTCTAGTCAATGATTTAGTGCTATATGTGCGCGCAATGGAGTGTGGACTGTCTTGAAGCAGATACAGTGCTGCCACACTGGAATATCACACCGTAGTACATGATACACCACTACAAATTGTGCATGTATTTTACACAAATAGGTACTCTTTTCAACCAAAAAGTGACTGTTGTACTTGTCCGTGTAATCTACTGCCAGTGGTATTATTTGGCGACTCTAAATTATGCGCGTGTTATAAAAACATTACACTGATTATCGAAAGTAACGTGTATAACTAGAATCAGAGTAGATGAAACTTTATTAGTTGTTTCTTTTTAAATGTTGCTATTAATCTTAAAGAAACCATAGATGTGATATAATTAGACTATCACTTGTTTTAAAAAAATAATTTTGAAGAAAAAGCAAGAATACATGTATTTAAATTATGAGATATATATCAAAATATAAGTTTTAAATTTCGTCTTTGTATGAGTGTTTGTTATAAAATTAAAAATGGCTGCAAATGTGAGTACCATGTGTTTTCCTTTTTGATTATTTCATGTTTGTATTTTTTTAAACCCTCTGTTCCGTGTCATGATGAAGAACCATTGTATTTGCATGAATATGTAATTGATGCACCCATATACGTCGAATAGTTTAGTAAATATAGTGTTAAGTAGCTTAATTTCGTTGAGAAATGGCTATACATACCACCATCGACCATTTGATGGCTATACATACCACCATTTGATGGCTGAAGTACAAAAACTTTTACATGAATTAGATATCAGTTAATATATGGGTCCTGATAACATTCACCCTCTAATATGAATAAGGCACTGCGAGCTCAACAGCAAAAGTAGGGAGAGACTAAAGATGTATGTGAATAAAAAATATGTATTCAAATAAAACAATCATTAAGAATCAAAATAGTTTTTAAAATCGTACTTATTTTAAGTAATAGGTAGTGTCTTGACGTGTTGTCAGAATAGGTCTTACAGGCGAATGAGGGTATCCGTAAGACCGTCGTGCTGATTATTTTCTTTATCCGCACGACCGTCGTACCAATTATTTCTTTTTCCGCACGAGTGTCGTGCCGATTATTTTCTTTATCCGCACGACTGTCGTGGGAATAAAGAAAATAATCGGCCATGACGGTAACAGAAACGTAAAAGTGTTGAGAGTTTCCAAGCTAAGTTACAAATTCGTAATGTATACAAAACAAATATAATACTTAGTGAACAGTTGTATTGTGTAAATGTATGGGTAAACTGGGCAAATTGTGTTTTTGAATAAAAACAAGAACCCTGTACAGTATGTTCCGAAAGGTCTGTATGAGGATATATCTCAAATGGTATACAAGTAAATA
The DNA here is from genome assembly GCA_037043455.1 of Cyrtodaria siliqua. Classification (NCBI taxonomy): domain Eukaryota; kingdom Metazoa; phylum Mollusca; class Bivalvia; order Adapedonta; family Hiatellidae; genus Cyrtodaria; species Cyrtodaria siliqua. The sequence goes on along the minus strand of JAWPHD010007519.1, from coordinate 115,579 downwards.
ACTTATACAGTATATATAGAACATACTTGCCATTATGGAATTCATATGTATACATAATAAAAACATTATAAGATCGAAAGGGTGTGTGGCTGTGTGTGCGCGCGCGCGTGCATGCGTTGATGGAACTTGCTGACATCTATATGAACTGGGACGATATAAAGACAGTCAGGTTTGCCAGATTGCCGTTCATCACCCCAATCAACCCCCTATCATCCTACTTGATTCTGTCTTCTGTTTAAATAGTTTCATTTTACACATATATTATCGGGAAATAGATATTTAGGTGAAAATATGACAAAACAAATAAACACACAAGCTACGTGTGAACAGTAATCAAGTTTATTGACCAATCAGCATATAAATTAACTCTGATTAAAATTCAAAATACTTCTAAACTATTAGGGGGATACAAGAGAAAAAGAGAAGGACATGTATAGAACATGCATATCCGTTATATGACGACAAAACCTATAAGAAAAATTAATAATAGCTGTCGCAACGTAATTATTTGCTATCTAGACCTTAACTCCGAAGTGACATTCTATTAAAACCACCATCCCGCCAACAACAGGCAACTTTTAAAACACAAAATCATTCTCCATGTGTTGAGGTCATAAAATAATTCATATGTACCGATTAAAAGCCTAGCTGATATATACTTAAAATACATGTAAATAAGTATACGTGAAATGAATTTAGAGTTGATAACTCTTAATTCGACGCTCAGGACAGTTTTGCGGTTTGGTCTGGCTGGTTAAAGCCGTTTCTATTGTATCTATAAAGTTAGGATTATCAAAATATGTAATTTATATTATATACCTCGTTGTCAGTAGGTTTACAAATGTTGTAGTTAAATTTGGTCGTTGTTGGCGGTGTAGCTACTTTAATAAGTGTCTTGCGGAAGCTGGAAGCCGTATGCTCGTATTGTAAGAAAGGGGTTGTTAATTCATTTATTAATTTACAACAAATTGCAGATAAGTTAATGCTGTAAAATGGTAAAGCGTGCATATGCTAATTAGTTTGGCATGATTATGTCATACACACAAAACTTAACACTGTTAATCATGCAAAATTAAATACAAGAAAATTCACTTGTAAGTAACAAATGCCACCGAAAATGTTTTCTTATGGGAATTTTTACATTGTACATTTGGCTATTCCGCCAACAACAGGCAATTACCGTTCTTCCAAACTCTTTCCACGTGTTGAGGTTATAAAAGAATGCATATGTTCAGGGAGCAAATATACTTACTCCCGAGTAAGTATACTTACTCCCTGATAAATTCGAGAAGAAGTCAAAATATATTCATAGATACTTTTAAAAATACCTGTAATTGAGTATTCGCAAACTGAATTTAGAGTTGGTAACTCATAATTCGACGGACAATAGGGTGGTGGTTTGCCTGACTGGTTGAAGTTTAGTTTAATAATATTTTATTGCAGATATGTTACAATACATAAATTCAACATCACAATATTCATAGCAACATATGCAAATGGATTGAACTACAAGTTGTTACAACATTAGTTACGGTTCTCTCCATAGTTACAGTTTCCTCCTGTTTAAAGCGTTGATAATGTAGTTACATAGTTCAGATTCGCAACGTGAGTAAGTTACACATATATATACCTTATCGTTAGTAAGCTTAGAAACGAAGTATATTTGTTGTAAAAGTTCCCTGTTGTTGGCGGTATAGCGGTTTAAAGGGGTTGATGCACTGTTTTCTAACAAGGTTTATTTTAAAGGGCTCTGAACAACTTGAAAAAAGCTGAAAAAATTATCAAAATGCCATGAAAAATAAAGGAGATATGACCTATTAAAAAGTTGCAAGAAAACATAAATGGAGGCTGCCATCTTGGGATGATGACATCATCGCGCCTTTTTACCATATATGGCATATTGACAAAACCTATTTTAAAGCAAAGAAAATCACTGCAAATGAAAAATAAAAAGTACAATTTATACATTTTACATATGTATATTTATTTTTAATCAATTTGCAGTGATTTTCTTTGCTTTAATATGTATTTTGTCAATATGCCATATATGGTAAAATGGCGCGATGACGTCATCGTTCAAAGCTGGCCGCCTTTGTAAATTTTCAATAGGTCATATCTCCTTTGTTGTTCATGGCATTTTGATAATTCTTTCAGCTATTTTCCAGTTTTTAAGAGCCCTATTAAATAAATAGTGTTTGAAAATTGTGCATCCACCCCTTTAAAAGGGACACATGGCAATCTTCATTTTTAGCTCTACTGGCCAAAGGCCAGCAGAGCTTAAATGGGATGGCGAGTTGTCCGTCGGTCTGTCGTTAACTTTTGTCTTGTTACCACTCTAGGGCCTTCATTTTTCATCCGATCTTTACCAAACATTAACAGTTTGGTAATATCAATGAAAGCTCGGACAAGTTCGAAAACCAGCCAGATCGGAATAATTTCACCGGAGTTATGGCACTTGTTTTGCTGAAAAATGCCATATTAAGCCTTGTGAACATTCTAGCACCTTCATTTATTATTTGATCTTTACCAAACTTGCACAGATTGTAAATATCAATGAAAGCTCGGACAAGTTCGAAAATCAGCCAAATCGGATCAGTAACACTGGAGTTATGGCCCTTGTTTTTTATGAAAATTGCTATTTTCTGCCTTGTGAACGCTCTAGCACCTTCATTTATTATTTGATCGTTACCAAACTTGCACAGATTGTTAATACTAATTATAGCTTGGACAAGTTCGAAAATCAGCTGAATTGGATCAGTAACACCAGAGTTATGGCCCTTGTTTTTTCTGAAAAATGCCATTTTCTGCCTTGTGAACACTCTAGCACCTTCATTTATTATTTGATCTTTACCAAACTTACACAGATTGTTCTGTGTTGGACCAGTCGGACCAGTAACAGAGGAGTTATGGCTCTTGATTTAGTTAAAAATGCTATATTTTGCCTCGTTAATACAGTAGGGCCTTCATTTTCCATCTGATCTTTACCAAACTTTACCAGATTCTTTAGTTATGGCCCTTGATTTAGTTGATAAGCTGTATTTTGCCCAAAACTTTCAAAAAAACGTAAATGGCAGTCTCTCGCTTCATTGATGTTATAAGAGCCATGTTAGTTGATGTTATAAGAGCCATGTTAGCCAGTAGAGCGTCCACAGGCCCTCTTGGGCCTCTTGTTTAAAAACTAGTGGCCTTCTCTAAAAAAAAATTAGTTTTTCTACATAAATTGTATTTGCTCAATCATTAATGTTAATTATAAGAATTGTATTAAGCCATTTGTTTTTGCATATTATTAATTTTTGGTATTATTGCACCAATATTAAAATTATAGTATAATAAGACGAAATAGTGAATACTTAATAAAATTTGATTTATTTAAATTTACCCAGGGTCAAAGTAAAACTGATACTGGATATATAAATCGATACGCCCATTTCAAATACTTCAAGATTGCCGTGTGTCCCTTTGTTGTAGTACGGTATAGTAACGTCCCTTTAGTTACCCTACATTAAAATGTTACTAAGTACACCATGCTACAAAAAAGTTAGAGTCTGTCTCAGCTCGTTAGTTATTTAAACACTTCGATGGGCTACTAAACAAAGCAAACTATACACTTGGTTTTCTTAGACGAACATAATTTAAAACATTGCCCGATAAACAGTAAGACTTATTATGACCCTTTAAGGAAATATTTAAAATGTCCGTGAGTTGGTAATTGGTTCCAGAATTCTGCATACAATGATTACATATTGTGTCCCATAATATGGTCCCTTTTGTCCCCTCATGTGGTCCCTTTTGTCCCCTCATGTGGTCCCTTTTGTCTGGTCCCTTATGACCATGTACCGACACAGGCATACGTCTCTCTGGTACAATCTACTAGTGAGTTGAGAAATTTATTACGTCACTGGATCTACTTTGGAATATGGACCCTTACCAGCAACAAGACATTATTGACCTTATATGGACCCTTACCAGCAACAAGACATTATTGACCTTGAAAATTCCAAAGGAAATGGGTGGACAAACGTGAAACCTTCAAATTAGGGCAAACAAGAAAAAAAGTCTTTTGAGGTACTTGATAAGAAAAAACTATTTGCTGGGAAAAAAACAGGATTGAAAAGATCGGATTTTTGAAATTTTATTCGTAATTGTTTTAGACAAGCTGATTGCGGAGATTTTCCGATCTTATTCGTTTACAATCGTCGGATTGGCAAAGAGCTCCGATCGATTCGTTTACTATCAGAACTGCTCCGAATAGTTTGTTTTTCGTTCAACTGAATCGCATTGCGCATGTCCGAAAAAATCGTAAAAACACATAGTTCTCCAGCAGGAATAAAAGGCAGGGCAGCATTTTATTCAAGATATTGTTTTGATCATAAGTAATAACTTACAGAACAGGAAAATGAACCATGTTTATTCTTATAATACTCATAAAATAGCTTTGTAAACATATAAATGCAGTTATATTGAGTATTTAATATTTTACATTAAAAATCGTGTAGATATAGGTAGTGCCTCTTTAAGATTCAGACATGCAAAAAACGTGTCATTAAACTAACAATCCAATCAAAAGTATTACCCAATAAATTGATCAGAGGCAATCATTTGAGGTGTTAATCCATTAATTAATGCCCAGCGGATGATTTCACACTTGCAAAGCAGACATTTTCATAGATTTGGAACCCTTCGATTTTATTCCTTACACAATACCTTATAATACCCAAATGTACTGAAAAGACCCCCCAAAAATCAGGGGAAATCGTCCCCCGGCGGGGCATATCACATGTATGTTTCTTGACAGGGGCGTAGCTAGGCCGGTTTTGGCGGATACGCCCGTATATTGGGGTCCAAGAGGCGGTTGGTAGGAGAGCCCCCCAGAAGCCCTAAGCGTCCGCACGTTGCTTTTGACGATTTTGGGCTGAAAATGATGATTGATTGATAAATAAATTATATAGTTGGGAAAAATGAATATCTTAGATTGAAATTTCCATTTTATGGAATCTGTTTTGATAACTTTGATATTTATATGTTGATAAATTTCTAATGATGAGTCTCACCCTAGTCAGGCTTCAGTTTTTATTGCATTTTTGGGGCACTATGTTTTCTCATATTTTCCAAGAGGCGTACGTCCGGGCGTATGCCTGGCTATGCGCCTGCTTGATAAAAAAACACTTTTGTACAATACGCATTCAGAGTGATTGAAGTACAACATCTAGGCTCATGAAGTTTTACAGGAACATTGGCCTTGGTTCAGAAGTCAAGGTCACCCTTATCTGATATTGACACATGCACAATAACTCCTGAAGTATAAAACCCATGCTCGACTCCATATTGAGCTATTGTTACCACTCTTTATCCATCGATTATCGTCCGTAATCCGTTAACTTTGCTTAAACGACTCAGAAACCGATTGGCCGGTTTTGACCAAACTTCACATGGATGGTCCTTCGATAAGTGGCTAGTTTATAAAAATATATGCTGTCTTCATTTTAATTTTAAGAATATCAATTTACTGAAGGCACCAGAAGTGCATCGATAACCAGAAAAGTAAAGTTCATGACCCAGTAATGACAGTTTAGCAGGCGCATGGGGGATACAGCTAGATTGGTAACTGAAATGAATAAAAAATAATTCATTTTTGTTTTTATTAATTTATTTACTTTGAAAAGCTAAATGTCTATATATATAAATCAGTCTGCATTTACATAAAACAGAACAGTAGTTCCGTGCAACATGGCAGATATTTGTAATGTGCAAATATATTCGGATAGATTCAACATTAAAAGCTTTTGGATAAGCACCTGAATATATGACGATCCCCTGCAGTTTGAGGCAAATTCTAGATATATGATATATTACATATATATTATATTTCAAAATAATCAAGATTTAAGGCAGGGGGAGGGGAGGGTGTGCGCCCACCCACCCACTAAATCTGCATATGGAGCTGTATATAAACAAACACATTAAACTAGAAATGTGTAAATATTTAAACAGTTCTGTTTTAGTATGATAGAGTATGATACATGAATTTGTGGTAAGAATGTAAATGTCAATTATAAAACAACTTACATATTGTTTACAGTAGATCAATCATACATATTGTTTACAGTAGATCAATCATACACAATGTTTACAGTAGATCAACCATACACATTGTTTACAGTATATCAACCATACATACTGTTTACAGTAGATCAGTCATACATATTGTTTACAGTAGATCAATCATACATAATGTTTACAGTAGATCAGTCATACACATTGTTTACAGTAGATCAGTCATACATATTGTTTACAGTAGATCAATTGTACATATTGTTTACAGTAGATCAGTCATACACATTGTTTACAGTAGATCAGTCATACACAATGTTTACAGTAGATCAGTCATACATACTGTTTACAGTAGATCAATCATACACATTGTTTACAGTAGATCAATCATACATATTGTTTACAGTAGATCAATCATACATATTGTTTACAGTAGATCAATCATACACATTATTTACAGTAGATCAATCATACACACTGTTTACAGTAGATCAATCATACACATTGTTTACAGTAGATCAATCATACATATTGTTTACAGTAGATCAATCATACATATTGTTTACAGTAGATCAATCATACATATTGTTTACAGTAGATCAATCATACACATTATTTACAGTAGATCAATCATACACATTGTTTACAGTAGATCAACCATACACATTGTTTACAGTAGATCAGTCATACACATTGTTTACAGTAGATCAGTCATACATATTGTTTACAGTAGATCAATTGTACATATTGTTTACAGTAGATCAGTCATACACATTGTTTACAGTAGATCAGTCATACACAATGTTTACAGTAGATCAGTCATACATACTGTTTACAGTAGATCAATCATACACATTGTTTACAGTAGATCAATCATACATATTGTTTACAGTAGATCAATCATACATATTGTTTACAGTAGATCAATCATACATATTGTTTACAGTAGATCAATCATACACATTATTTACAGTAGATCAATCATACACATTGTTTACAGTAGATCAACCATACACATTGTTTACAGTAGATCAACCATACACATTGTTTACAGTAGATCAATCATACACATTGTTAACAGTAGATCAATCATACATATTGTTTACAGTAGATCAATCATACACAATGTTTACAGTAGATCAACCATACACATTGTTTACAGTAGATCAATCATACCGAAAATCTTGTGTTGCTAGTTGGGTTTCAACTAATGTAAATATGATTTTGATGAATGTAGATGGGCCTCAACTTTTGTATTGGCTGCAGACGGTCACAACACGCCACTATTTAAGAGTCACTATGTTAGAAATCACAGATTTCTTATCACAGTATGCAAGTACTGGTGGGTAAATAAAGTTAACATCATTGTTAGTTAACTTTACTTTGACTGTTTTTGCATTTCAATCATGTACGGACAGACGGACAGGGGTGGCCCTTCCACCATTCTTTGAATTTCTGGACCTTGGATAATAATTACCCATAGCTAGAGTCCAGACAACATAAATTTCATGAATTTGTACTATTCCAAGGGACATAACTCTGGAGGTAGTGAGGCGATGGAGCTGATTACTCGTGTCTGACTTTCACCAGACTAGAATGTTTCTACAATAAAGATGTTAGATCAATTTGTCAATAAGCATAATATTATCCGAGTTATGGCCCTTGCTTGTGTCAAAATTAGTTAATTATACCCCCGCTAAATGAAGGGTATACTCGCCCTGTCTGTCTCGCCCTGTCTGTCTGTCGACGCAACCTTGTCTATTCCATAACTCCTCTCCCCCTCAAGCAAATTTCATGAAACTTCATAGGTGAACTGCCTGTGGTGAGAGGATGACTCCTATTGCTTTTGAGGTCAGTAGGTCAAAGGTCAAGGTCTCCAGGACCCGATAATGAAAAACCTTGTCCACACCATAACTCCTCCATCCCTGAGGCAAATCACATGAAACTTCATAGGTGAACTGCCTGTGTTAAGAGAATGACCCCTATTGATTTTGAGGTCAGTAGGTCAAAAGGTCAAGGTCACCGGCACTCGATAATGAAAAATCTTGTCTGCTCCTTAACACCATTTCCTTGTGGACTGTCTGCGATGAAAAGACATCTATTGGTTTTGAGGTCAGTAGGTCAAAGGTCAAGGCCACCATAACCTGATCATGAAAATCCCATAACACCTACACTCATAAAACTTCATAGGTACATTGCCCTAGGTGAAAGGAGAAACCCTATTGTTTTTGGAGCCAGTAGGTCAAAGGTCAAGGTCACCATGACCTTATATGGAAACAGACATTCCATCAGAAACTATAATACCCACAATTATGAAACTTCATAGGTACATTGCCTTCGGTGAGAGGAGAAACTCTATTGATTTTGGGTCATTTGGTCAAAGGTCAAGGTCACATTGTAAGGAAATAGGCATTTCGTGGGATAACTTCAAAACCATAACACCTACACTGCATAGGTACATTGCCCATGGTAAGAGAAAATATTGTATTTTATTTTGGTTAGCAGGCCATTGGTCAAGGTCGCTATGACCTTATGTGGTAATATGCATTCTGCGCGATAACATCAATACCGTAACACCCCCAGATGGAACTTCATATGTGCATTGACGTTGGCAGAAAGAACCTTATTGTCTTTGGGGTCAGTAGGCCAAATGTCAAGGTCAAAACAAACCAAAACACTCACACTCTTGAAACTTCATAAGTATATTGCGTTTGGTCAGAGGAGGAACCCTGTTGCTTTTGGGGTCACTAGGTCAAAGGTCATGGTCACCAGTACAATTGTAGATACATTGACCTTGGTGAGAGGAGGAACCCTATCACTTTGGACTTAGTGGGTGAAAGGTAAAGGTCACCATGTCTTGATATGGACAGACACATTGCAAATGACAATCCCGGAAATATGATACTCACACTTATTAAACTTCATAGGTGCATTGTCCATGGTTAGAGGAGGAAATCTATTACTTTTGGGTTCAGTAGGTCATCAAGGTCACATTGAACTGACAATGACGGAATCCTAAGACATTTTCCTCATTGTAACTTGTATCTATTAGACCTACAATTTTGAAACTTTACAGAAATAGTACCCATGTTAAAACAACAACCTCTATTAATTTTAAGCTTAGAAGGTCAGGTGTTATGGTCACTGTGACCTCATCATGACAAATTCCTTCCCAGCTGTTGTTCACGAATATTTGATTTACAGTCTTGAAACTTTATACAAATAGTGCTCTTGGTTAAACAACATCAGTTGTTTTTTTGTTAGGCGGGGCTCTTGTTTTAGTTTATTTCAGCAATATATTAATCAAATGTCATCGGGTTTTCACAGGTTTTGTTCATTTAATCTGGGAAGAGCTTACATCGAACAAACTGTAGTGTTATATAATATATTTTGACTTTTAAAACAGGGTTCTTGAATAAATCTTAAGTTAATTTTTGTGTTGTTTATGCAAAACCTTCTCTCACTGGTATCGTATTTTCATCAGTTTTGCTTCAATAAGGTCTTTGACTATTTGACAATGAGAAATATCAATGCATTGCAGAGTTCCTGTCTTGTTATGCCGCCGAAGGGAGGCAGCCGCCAAAGGGAGGCATATAGTAATTGCACCGTCCGACCGTGGTTCATCCTTCTGTCCGAAACAATCATATGGACTGAAGGGATTTCAATGAAATTTCACACACTTGTTAACCACAATGAGAAGGTGTGTGTCATCTGCAAGAATCGGGTCTGTACCTCAAAGGTCAAGGTCACATTTTGAGGTCAAAGGTCAAATGAGTCAAACTTTTCGGAGGCTTTTATCACTTATGGTCGACATTTCTTGCTGTATTCAGTAAAATAAGTGAATTATCTTGTTCAAAATAACTTTATTAAAGATATTAGACTCAGTTTGGTTTAAAAGTACATAACCATGATGGATTAGTTTGACACGGAGCATGATCTGTAACTTCACATAATGGTGTTGGATTTTCAAAATTTGGGGTGAAATGTTCTTAAACAGTCAACATATCAAAATATACAAATACAAAATATACAAACAAAATTATCATTAATACGAAATATACAAAACAAAATTATCATTACAAAATATACAAACAAAATCATCTTCATAAAATGTGCAAATTTGTCATTGCAAAATATGACAACAAAACAGTTATATCATAATATATATGGCACTTTATCACATGGCAGTTTAAAGTATTATAACAATTAAACATATGTAGAGAGAGGATAAATGAGAAAACTGCATGAGTGAAAATATTTGAGTTTTTTTTTTTTTTACTGATATTAATGACACAAGCCATGAAAAGATTAACTTTTATGTTTCACTGTAGTGAATATGTAAGTAAGTAAATGGTTTATTATAGTGACATGATTGTTGCATAAAATGTTGCAAGGTAGTATAAACAATATACACCCAACCTGATGGGTAAATTAAGTCACTTGAAACAATATACACCTCACCTGATGGGTTATAAGTCACTGGAAACAATATACACCCAACCTGATGGGTTATACATGTAAGTTACTTGTAACAATATATACCTCACCTGAAGGGTTATAAGTCACTTGAAACAAAATATACCCAACCTGATGGGTTATAAGTCACTTGTAACAATATACACCTCACCTGATGGGTTATAAGTCACTTGAAACAATATACTCCGAGCCTGATGGGTTATGACTCATAACCCATCAGGCTCGGAGTATATTGTTTCAAGTGACTCATAACTTTTAAAATAACTTATGAGTCACTTGAAACAATATACTCCGAGCCTGATGGGTTATGAGTCACTTGAAACAATATACAACCAACCTGATGGGTTACAGGGTTTCCCCCAGAAAATTTTGAAGGCATGTTGTTCTGACATTACATTTACCAAACTATGCTTGAAAAAAAATAGTGCCTATTAATGGCAAAATGGCAAAATAACATACTTTTATGATTTTGGTGCAAAAGGAACAAGAATCACCACAGAAATTCTATTTTTCTTCTTTTAAATCTGTTATTCATGCAAATTAAGAAATTCTTAAGGCATGTTGCTCTGATGAAGGCATGTTGTTTTTCCTTTCTTTTCCAGGAAGGCATGTTGCATGCGACATGCCTTATGACCCTGGGGGAAACCCTGGGTTATAAGTCACCTGAAACAATATACTCCGAGCCCGATGGGTTATGAGTCACTTGAAACAATATACAACCAACCTGATGGGTTACAGGGTTTCCCCCAGAAAATTTTGAAGGCAAGTTGTTCTGACATTACATTTACCAAACTATGCTTGAAAAAAATAGTGCCTATTAATGTCAAAATGGCAAAATAACATACTTTTATGATTTTGGTGCAAAAGGAACAAGAATCACCACAGAAATTCAATTTTTCTTCTTTTAAATCTGTTATTCATGCAAATTAAGAAATTCTTAAGGCATGTTGCTCTGATGAAGGCATGTTGTTTTTCCTTTTTTTTCCAGGAAGGCATGTTGCATGCGACATGCCTTATGACCCTGGGGGAAACCCTGGGTTATAAGTCACCTGAAACAATATACTCCGAGCCTGATGGGTTATGAGTCACTTGAAACAATATACAACCAACCTGATGGGTTATAAGTCACTTGAAACAATATACACCAACCTGACGGGTTAAACAATATACACCAAACCAGACGGGTTATAAGTCACTTGAAACAATATACACCTCACCTGATGGGTTATAAGTCGCTTAAAAAAATATACACAAAACCTGATGGGTTATAAGTCACTTGAAAAAATATAAACACAAAACCTGATGGGTTATGTCACTTGAAACAATATACACAAAACCTGATGGGTTATAAGTCACTTGAAACAATATACACAAAACCTGATGGGTTATAAGTCACTTGAATTGAATTGGGTTTTAAGGCGCACCAACACATGAAAGGTTTGGTATATGGCGCTTAACAGGCATAAACATGCCAGGCTCATCCTCCTTATACATCGAGATAAAATATGGAGAATGAGCCTAGGACCTTCTCACCCTGAACTGCAGAGTTGCTGCAAATTCTATTGTAGACACTCCATTTACGCTGGAGCCACGTTTATTGTTTTTCTGCCACTGCTCTTAGTGATGTGACCGAGAATCTCGCCAACTGAAACAATGCAGGGTCATGATGAGCATGAACAATAAATGACAAAATGAATATGAATGAGGGGGGGGGGGGGGGGGGGGGGGGGGGGGGATCCTACCCCTCTGCATATGACGGTGTGTTTGCAGTGGTTGTATTTTACCCCGGCAACCACACGGGGGTATAAGTCACTTGAAACAATATATGCCCACCTGATGGGTTATAAGTCACTTGAAACAATATACACCAATCATGATGGGTTATAAGTCACTTGAAACAATATATACCTTACTTGATGGGTTATAAGTCACTTGAAACAATATACACCCAATCTGATGGGTTATAAGTCACTTGAAACAATATACACCCATCCTGATGGGTTATAAGTCACTTAAAACAATATACACCCATCCTGATGGGTTATAAGTCACTTGAAACAATATACACCAAACCTGACGGGTTAAGCAATATACACCAAACCTGACTGGTTATAAGTCACTTGAAACAATGTACACCCCACCTGATGGGTTATAAGTCGCTTAAAACAATAGATACATAACCTGATGGGTTATAAGTCACTTGAAACAATATACACAAAACCTGATGGGTTATAAGTCACTTGAAACAATATACACAAAACCTGATGGGTTATAAGTCACTTGAAACAATATACACAAAAACTGATGGGTTATAAGTCACTTGAAACAATATACACCCAATCTGATGGGTTATAAGTCACTTGAAACAATATACGCCCACCTGATGGGTTATAAGTCACTGGAAACAATATACACCCAACCTGATGGGTTATAAGTCAATTGTAACAATATACACCTCACCTGATGGGTTATAAGTCACTTGAAACAATATACACCCAACCTGATGGGTTATAAGTCACTTGTAACAATATACACCTCACCTGATGGGTTATAAGTCACTTGAAACAATATACACCCAACCTGAGGGGTTATAAGTCACTCGAAACAATATGCACTTCACCTGATGGGTTATAAGTCACTTGAAACAATATACACCTCACCTGATGGCGCTTAACAGGCATGAACATGCCAGGCTCATCCTCCATGTACATCGAGATAAAATATGGAGAATGGGCCTAGGACCTTCTCACCCTAAACTGCAGAGTTGCTGCTAATTCTATTGTAGACACTCCATTTACGCTGGAGCCACGTTTATTGTTTTTCTGCCACTGCTCTTAGTGATGTGACCGAGAATCTCGGCAACTGAAACAATGCAGGGTCATGATGAGCATGAACAATAAATGACAAAATGAATATGAATGTGGGGGGATCCTACCCCTCTGCATATGACGGTGTGTTTGCAGTGGTTGTATTCTACCCCGGCAACCACACGGGAGTATAAGTCACTTGAAACAATATACGCCCACCTGATGGGTTATAAGTCACTTGAAACAATATACACCAATCATGATGGGTTATAAGTCACTTGAAACAATATACACCCAACCTAATGGGTTATAAGTCACTTGAAACAATATGCACTTCACCTGATGGGTTATAAGTCACTGGAAACAATATACACCCAACCTTATAGGTTATAAGTTACTTGTAACAATATATACCTCACCTGATGGGTTATAAGTCACTTGAAACAATAAACACCCAACCTGATGGGTTATAAGTCACTTGAAACAATATACCTACACCTCAACTGATGGGTTATAAGTCACTTGAAACAAAATATACCCAAACTGATGGTTATAAGTCACTTGAAACAATATACACCGAGCCTGATGGGTTATGAGTCACTTGAAACAATATACAACCAACCTGATGTGTTATAAGTCACTTGAAACAATATACACCAACCTGACGGGTTAAACAATATACACCAAATCAGACGGGTTATAAGTCACTTGAAACAATATACACCTCACCTGATGGGTTATAAGTCGCTGAAAAAAATATACACAAAACCTGATGGGTTATAAGTCACTTGAAACAATATACACAAAACCTTATGGGTTATAAGTCACTTGAAACTCGGCGACTGAAACAATGCAGGGTCATGATGAGCATGAACAAAAAATGACAAAATGAATATGAATGTGGGGGGATCCTACCCCTCTGCGTATGACGGTGTGTTTGCAGTGGTTGTATTCTACCCCGGCAACCACACGGGAGTATAAGTCATTTTATAGACTGTACTTTTAATTTTAAGACGGGATATTTAATGGTTGCAATGTTGTTTAATGGTGACCTGATAACGGAGCCATTAAACAGCATTTAAGACCACAAAACAGTTGATATACTGTCCTCGAACCCTCAACACGCTAAACCTTAACCCTTAATCCGCTAAGCACCCCTATAATAGCCTTTGCGTCCATTGTTAACTCTAATCAGCAGGGTAAAACCAGATCAGCCTGCTGATCAGGTTTACAATGTCCAGCTGCTGATCATTCATTTGCCCCAAAATACCCCTTTATCACATAAATGGAATTGTCTTAATTCAAAGGAAGAACAGTCCATTATATATATGTAGCGGTTAAGGGTTAAACTTCAAAAGTACAGTCTATTTAACCCTATTCTAATGCTCGTTGACCAGGAACACATCTTAGGCTGGTCAAATAGTTCAGATCAATGGCTGAACGTCATTCCATGGATGCCGCCATCTTGATTTATTGGACATCAGTTTGTTTACACAGTCATTACTATGTACAGTAATCAGCATGAGTGTTTTGTCTGGAACTTGTGAAATTTGTTGCACATTTTCCCGAAAAGATGTCGCTATACTTTTACAAATCAAGTTAAATGTCTATGCGGAGTTCGAGGAAATGGGCAATCCTTGTAAGGAGTACACTGGTGACCTGGAGTTAGAGGAAATGGGCAATCCTTGTAAGGAGTACACTGGTGACCTGGAGTTAGAGGAAATGGGCAATCCTTGTAAGGAGTACACTGGTGACCTGGAGTTAGAGGAGATGGGCAATCCTTGTAAGGAGTACACTGGTGACCTGGAGTTAGAGGAGATGGGCAATCCTTGTAAGGAGTACACTGGTGACCTGGAGTTAGAGGAAATGGGCAATCCTTGTAAGGAGTACACTGGTGACCTGGAGTTAGAGGAAATGGGCAATCCTTGTAAGGAGTACACTGGTGACCTGGAGTTAGAGGAGATGGGCAATCCTTGTAAGGAGTACACTGGTGACCTGGAGTTAGAGGAAATGGGCAATCCTTGTAAGGAGTACACTGGTGACCTGGCAATCCTTGTAAGGAGTACACTGGTGACCTGGAGTTAGAGGAAATGGGCAATCCTTGTAAGGAGTACACTGGTGACCTGGCAATCCTTGTAAGGAGTACACTGGTGACCTGGAGTTAGAGGAAATGGGCAATCCTTGTAAGGAGTACACTGGTGACCTGCTAGTATTAGACACTACAGACAGATGAATAAGTAACTGCCAAAGTCCGTAACATAGCAGTACATCCATAGAGTGGGTTAGAATATCCATTTATTTCTTCATTGTATTTATATAGCTTTGTGACCACTGACCACATCAATGAATATAAAAGGAACATCCATCTCAATACTGTATTTCCCCCAATAGTAGTGCCCGGGCTGTATGCAAATTGCCAAGGGTGCGCTATGGTGCTCTCCGGGCACTATGCAAAATGTCAAAGAGGCGCTCTTATAAACAAAATTGAATTTTGATTTCTGGATACAAAATATCGAAAATGTACTATTAGGGAAGGCTCTGTTATTAGGGGAGATACGGTATATATAATTTGACTAACTAGAGCTATTTTGATCCTTGTCTGTTTATTCCATCCCAATCCAAGATGGGGGGTAGTACGTAGTCCTATTCAGTGTCTTGTCCAAGTCGGAACCTGGTTTAGGATAACCCTTAAAATAAACAGTTTTTCCACTACCCAGCCACGCTCCCATCCAACCGAATGTTCCACTGGTGATAATCGTGTGATCACACATGCTCAGTAAGGCTAACTCCTTGCCGGCAGAATCTTTTGCAGACGAAAATGGACTAAAATATGTATTGTTGCCATGGATATTGTTCTTACACCATGTTATGTCATCACTTACATAAATAAATATAAGTCGTAACTTACTATCATTGAGCATATTCGTGTAATATTGCATGGCGTTTATAAGGTACTGGGTATAATCACTTACATATTGCAACATGTCTGCACGTCGTACGTGAACTCCAACTTTTATAGTGCTTTCCAATGACTTATCTTTAAGATACTTCTCCACCTCCTGAAGTATTTCTGGTTTGAACTTAATCACAGAGTGTATATAAGTCTCCTGACCAACAAAGTACTTCCAGTTTTGAAAGAATCCTTCAAACGTGTAATTAAGGCTTGTGTTTAGCTTCTCTGTTATGTTCAAGTATTGGTGCGCATATGGATCACTTTCAACAGGATACCAACTAGACGGCACAGCAGAAATTCTTTCGATGAATTTCAAGTCAAAAATGGCTTCCATTGTAATAAGGGAGTAAAGGTCATATTTTTGTTTCAAAACTGGTGTGTAGCAGTTTCTTTCAGCAGTTGCTAGTAGCATAAAAATTTGAAACATTTGATTTCCTGTACGCCCAATGAGTCCACGGAGTGTTACAAAATGTTGCCGCTTAAACTCGTGCGTTTTACAGCTAAAGCTGATGTTCGAGTTAGGGTCAAACACTGGTTTTGGGAATGAATAATTTACCTTAATCCCAAACCCAAAATTTATGTGAAACTTCAAAATGAACAAAGCAGCAAGACAGACAACCAGTGTTATGTAGATTTTCCGTAAAATGAAATTTTCCATTGGCGTAGAGCATCTGGTACCTGAAATTATAACAACATCAAAAAACAGTTTGATTGTTAAATGTGAAGGAGATGAAGAGAAATACAATTTATCATATAATGCCAGAGTTTTTTATTTTAAGGTTCACAGATACTTTGAAGTACGTATTTTTGAAAACAGAAAATAAATGATCAAAAAAGTGTCCGGTATGCCATATTTTGGTGACTGCATTTTTTAACATGCATGCCATCATGTTTTGAAAGTTATGTAAATTCAGAAGATCATGTTGATATAGGGTTTTTCCGGCCAATTTATTTTTTGCATTTAACTATCATCATTACAAAACATATACGTTTAGTTCCAACATTTTCTTTTTTTCTCTTTTTCAATATTTTTTTTTCTCTCTTCCTGTGGAACCTTTTCAGAACCAATCTGGGAACCACAAAAACAGCCTGGCCTAACTAGTGAGTGAGTCCGGAACAATTCGGTAGTTTCCGCGCGCACTTTGCGTGATGACGTAGATTCTTCCATTGACCTTATGGCCTGGTTGTAATCTGTAAATACAACAGATTACAACATGCATGGTAATTTCGGGAAGACATCATATATTTTTTTATTTTATTTATTATTTTTGAATTTAGGATAGAAGCATCCCCCCCCCCCCCCCCCCCCCCCCCCCCCCCCCCCCCCCCCCCCGACAAAAAAAACCTCCTCATTTTTGTATAGGTGGACAAAAGCCCCCTCATGTTTTTTACAAGGTGGACAGAACCCCCCCTGAACTTTTTACAAGGTGGACATAACTCCCCCTGATATTTTTGCAAGGGTGGACAAACCCCCCCCCCCTCAACAGAAAATGTAAATATTTATTTGATAATGAGTTTTTAGCTCTACTGATCAGAGATCAGCAGAGCTTATGCCGTGGTGCGGCGTCCGTCGTCCGTCTGTCCGTAAACTTTTTTTGTAGCGACTTCTTCTCTGAAACTACTGAATGGATTTTCATGAAACTTTACAGAAATGTTGCCCATGAAGTCTAGTTGATCCTAGCAAAAATTCATGTTGATGTGAAATCCAAGATGGCCACCAGATCTAAAAATAGGTTTTTAAAAAACAAGTTTGTAGCGACTTCTTCATGAAAACTATAAGTGATATTGATATGGGACTTTTTCTAAAATGATCAGCATGACATGATGTTGGTCCTTGTCGAAAATCGTTTTGATTCGACCTTAAACATGGCTGCCAGCGGCCATCTTTGTTTACATAGAGTTATATAATGAAAACTTGTAGCGACTACTCCTCTGAAACTACTTGACGGATTTTCATGAAACTTCACAGGAATGTTGCTCTTGATGTCTAATTGATCCTAGCAAAATTTCAGGTCGGCCGGAAATTCAAGATGGCCGCCACGGCTAAAAATAAATTTTCAAAATACAAGTTTGTAGCGACTACTTCTTGAAAACTATAAGTGATATTGATATGGGACTTTTTCTAAAATGATCAGCATGACATGATGTTGGTCCTTGTAAAAAATCGTTTTGATTCAACGTTAAACATGGCTGCAAGAGGCCATCTTTGTTTACATACAGTTATATAGTAAAAACTTGTAGCGACTACTCCTTAGCAAAATTTCAGATCGCCCAGAAATTCAAGATGGCCGCCACAGCTAAAAATAGATTTTTAAAAAAGAAGTTTGTAGCGACTACGTCTTGAAAACTATAAGTGATATTGATATGGGACTTTTTGTAAAATGATCAGCATGACATGATGGTTATCAGAGTCAAACATTATTTTGATTCGACGTTAAACATGGCTGCCAGTGGCCATCTTTGTTTACATAGAGTTATATGATGAAAACTTGTAGCGACTACTCCTCTGAAACTACTTGACGGATTTTCATGAAACTTCACAGGAATGTTGCTCTTGATGTCTAATTGATCCTAGCAATATTTCAGGTCGCCCAGAAATTCAAGATGGCTGCCATGGCTAAAAATAGATTTTCAAAATACAAGTTTGTAGCGACTACTACTTGAAGACTATAAGTGATATTCATATTGGACTTTTTGTAAAATGATCAGCATGACATGATGTTGGTCCTTGTCAAAAATTGTTTTGATTCAACTTTAAAAATGGCTGCCAGTGGCCATCTTTGTTTACATAGAGTTATATAGTAAAAACTTGTAGCGACTAATCCTTTGAAACTACTTGGCAGATTTTCATGAAACTTTACAGGAATGTTGCTCTTAATGTTTAATTGATCCTAGCAAAATTTCAGATCGGCCAGAAATTCAAGATGGTCGCCATAGCTTAAATTAGATTTTTTAAAAAAGAAGTTTGTAGCGACTACGTCTTGAAAACTATAAGTGATATTGATATGGGACTTTTTGTAAAATGATCAGCATGACATGATGGTTATCAGAGTCAAACATTATTTTGATTCGACGTTAAACATGGCTGTCAGCGGCCATCTTTGTTTACATAGAGTTATATAATGAAAACTTGTAGCGACTATTCCTGTGAAACTACTTGACGGATTTTCATGAAACTTCACAGGAGTGTTGCTCTTGATGTCTAATTGATCCTAGCAAAATTTCAGGTCGGCCAGAAATTCAAGATGGCCGCCACGGCTAAAAATAATTTTTCAAAAAAAAATCTGTAGCGACTACTTCCTGAAATCAAAATCAATCAGTAGAGCTTCAGGGTCATTGACCTCTTGTTTATTTGGTTGATTGATGTATGACTAATGTAAATCAATTATCTCTAATTATCAAATTAAAGGTCACACTTTTAAAACTTGATTGCAAACATATACTTCCTGTAATTGTGTGCATGTAATTAATCTGTTTGTGTTGGTCACACTTTGGGTTTTTTATAGCTCTGAATACTTACAAACTGGGAATTACCTGTGAATTAGGTGTTTTTTCATTTTGATTATTCTTTTGTATGGATTTAATTAGTTTTAAGGTAACTGTAAATACATAGATAGATAGATAATTTTATTTCAAAATTCCAATAAGCTATAAAGCCCATGCGGATACAAATACAGAGTAATACATGGTAACAGTGCAGTTGGTACATATAAGACAACAAGTATGAGATCACAATGAAAGACTTTGCATATACATGTACACATTTCCTGTGCATTGACGAGAAGATGTTGATAAATTTGCATGAATATTTGTATATTAACACAAGTTAACATAATAATATTTATACATACACATATTTATATTAATATAAGTTAACTATACACAACATGTTAGGAACATATCCACAATTTAATTTCTATTTAGCATCTCATTTCTTAATTGAAACGCTTTATAGATAAATATGGAGAGTTTACGAAGAGTTCTATAAACTTAACCATGTTAGGTCGTCGGTAGAAATACTTGGGTATATATTGTTTCCTTAAATCTGTATATCTGTCACTGTAATACGAAATGAAACTCATCTTCTAACATGTTGCATAGATCACAAGTTCTCTCGATTATAGGTATTCTATTAGGTTTAACCCACCTGCCAGATTCGATTTTTAATCTATGAGATGAAACTCGCAACTTTGTAAGTGATTGACAAAATTTGTACACATTAATATTTTCGAGATAAGGTTGGAATTGAAAACATGCAATGGTATTGTAGAACACCGCTCTGCTTGACATTTGTAACCTGTCATTCCAGTTTTGAATGAAATGATCTGTCAGTCTTTGTTTTATTAAGTTAATGAATATGGTATCATTTCCAACACCTTGTTGTAACCACACATAATAGAGACCTAGAGACGCCAATAAATGTTTGACTAGTGATGCCCAGTTAACATTTTGTGGATGTAGCTCAAAATCCATGGTTTTGTCCATATACCATTATTTTTATGTGACAACTTATTTTGGAGTTTTATATTTATTTATTTATTTTATTTATTTTTTTTCAGCTACCAATAATGGTAAGCCCATTTATTTTCCCCGTCAATGAGTGTGTTGTGGGTCGAGGAACCATCCCACCACACACTTTACAAATATAAATATATACCTATTTTTCAACACACTCATTCCAGACAAATACTTTCATTCAATAGGTAAACAAAACAACAGGTTACTGTCTCATAATATGTTGAAATCTACCTTATCTAGTTTACTTTATATTTTAAAAGAAGATTTTAAATCACTTTAGTTATTTTGGTTTGTTATCTCTCTCTAATATAGAGAAAAAAATGTGTGCTTCCACATGATAGCTTCCCATATCATGAGAGAGAAAAAAAGGGGGGTTGGGGGCGGGGGAGCTGGGTGGGGGGTGTGCACGCATGTGTAAAGTTTGACCAGGTAAAAATATGAGGTTAACAATTTTTTGAAGTATGGACAGTTAGTTCTCAAGTAAAAATCTGGACAGTTCTCAAGTAAAAATCTCCAGAATTTGCATTATCCTCTGTGATTTAAATAATACAAAAATGTTTGACCATTGACCAGTGATTCTCAAACATGTTCAGTTCATTGTTCTTAAGAGCTATTTTTTGATTAACTTCATACATAAATGTTAAGCTTTTCTGTAAGTTATCAAATGATAATTTTTTTCCTAGACATCTGCTTCTGTATATATATCGCTTTAATTCCAGTATTAAGATGTTTTTTTCACAGGACTGAAAGTTTTTGACACCAAAAATCAAAGTTGTTTCATTCAAGTCTATACGTACATGTTTTATTCTTAGTAATCTGTTGATTTCAAAGATTATATCTTGTGTTTCTTGACATTCCCAGAAAATATGTACAATGGTTTCAGTTTCTCTGTTACAGAAGGTGCATAGAGCATTGTTTTTTATCTTTATTTTTGTTAGGTAAGAATTTGTTGCCAAGATTCTATGCAGTATTCTTGTTGGAAGCCATTGTAGATATGTGTCTTTTGTTGTTTCAAATGGTAAACTGTAGACAATTCCCCATTCATGTTCATTCATATTATAAATGTCATTCCATTTTTTCTGGCTGGTTGGTTTGTCGGAGTTATAATTTAAGATTTTGTAAAAATGACTTGCTCCTTTGCAATGTTTTGTAATGTTACTAAAATATATTGGTGTAAAGGGAGCAATACATTTTGTTGTTTTCCTTTCCATGTTGACATTTTTATTCTGATAATGTTTACTTGCAATACAAATACCTTGGTAATGCAGGAAATTTACTTTCATATTCATAATTTTCCATTGCAGAGATGTTGAGATTTTTTATTATTTTCAGTAGGTGATAAATTTGTGTTACTTGGTTTTTATCCTTGTTCTATCGCAAAATAAAAATCTTTGGCAGAGTAAAAAGACGATAATTTTCAAGATTTTGATTTTGAAATATACATATACTGAATCAATTTGCATGAATGTGCATGAAATATGCAGGGTTTTAAAAGAATCACGCTGTAGATACCTTAATTTTAACAGTAAACTTGGTTGAGCATCAAGGATAAAGACCGAGTTTATCACCTACCAGAATGTATTGGTATGTCTTTTCTCTGGTCACTGATTGGTCAGTTTTTTTTGATGATGCTCTATCAAAATTATGAATTGAATTTTTCTTTAAAATCATCAATTGAAAGCAACTTACCATTATCATTCACTATATCGTTAACATACCGTATTCCCTTGCTAAACCAGGATGCCATAAAAACACTTTGCTTGCCTAATAAAATGTTGTGGTTATAGAAAAGCGGCATTTTAAGAAAATCTTCAAATGAGTTTATGTTACATTTATTTATTATTTCAACATATGATTTTAAAACATCTTTCCAAAAGTTATTTTTAATTGATGATGCTATTTTTTCTGGATAATGTTTCCCACATGAATACAGTTTAATTTATCAAAATAGCAGTCACATAGGTTTTGCCAAGTACCATCACTTATTATCAGTTCAGGGGGGGTTTTGTCCACCTTGTAAAAAACATGAGGGGGCTTTTGTCCAACTATACAAAAATGAGTAGGGGGGCTTTTGTCCGTATAGCATTATTTTTATGTGACAACTTATTTTGAAGTATTATATTAGATAACTATTGGAAAATGGTTCACTGAAACGTTGCGTTTGGATGCAATACCACGAGAACAAATGGTTCAAAGTGATTATATATAAGAACCCTGAACGAAAAGTAAAAGTATGTCAGTTTGGTTTATTTTTAGCTCAGACTTCGGCGACTATTTATCAAATCTCGAAACGTATCCTGTAGAAAACTGCAGGAAGACAATATGCATATACTTATCAGTGGGCATTTCATCCATAAATGGAAATTGAAACATGATAAATATCCCATGCCTGTGTTTTAACTTCGGTGCTTTTGAGTTGACTTGCTTATGGATCCTATATGTGACCGGTGAAATTTACACTATTTAAACCATAATGAACATTTCCACTTTCAGATTCACTTATGTTTAGAACATGTACATGTATTATTTATTATATTAATTATTATTGTTGGTTGGATAATGCAGTACTGTACAGTAGTTTCCTAATAGATCCCCTGTGACATGTATAATTATCCGACACAAAAAGTAACTTTTAAATGGTGAGTATGCAATGAAACGAACATGGTTATTCACAATAAGCAAACACCAGCAAACTGTCAGTAGCTATTGTATAACAAGGTCATAAACCACTGATTAGTCCCACCAGGTACCGCATGACTGCAGCTAAGAGTCATAAAACACATCACAGGCTTGTTTTGTGTAGGTCTATGATGCTTCAGGGTCGATATATATGTGTAACATTCTTAGGAGTGTTTTGATGTACATTGTGTAAACCTGTCACTTGTGAAGTGTGTAATTAATGAACTATTTCAGCGTTTCAGTTTATTTTTAGAACACATCTAAGATAGAGCCCTATTAAAAAAAAAACTATAGCTGTTATCTAAAAAAATATGTTGAATACAGAGTTGATTTTATTATTTACGACAGTCACTTTTGGTGCGCATTCTAGCTTTTTACAACGCAATCATTCTATAAATTTGGAAACAACATTTTGTTCCATCATCCGTTGATCCTAAAATACTGCTGGCCTTATAAATGCTATATATTGGAGAAAAATAAACAATGAAAATACAGCACAGTAAAATGGAAGGTTTTATTTCTCAAGTAAGAATATATTCAAATATAGTTATAGTATCATTTCAAAATTTCAACAACATTTTGCAATTCACGACACTTCAAGAACCTCAGGTGTGAGGCAGTTTCAAACACACGAGTTTCTGCGATGAGACTGGCACTTTAAGCTATTTCCCCATAATCTCTGCAACATTTTGTGTTTTGTGCACTGCCAAGGGTACAGCCACACCTGTAATTGAAAGAAACACTAATCTTTGTAGACCAAGTAAAATCATATTTTAAATAATTACTGTCTTTTATAATAAAAGAAATCAATTTGCAGGCATTTGATTACGGTGACCAGAATTCATTTAGTCATACTAGGTCACTTTATCTAAAAACATGAAGGTAATATATGCCAGAAAAAAAACCAACACAGTGACACATACTTCGGCAATAAACAATAACAAAAAGGGCGATGCGTCGTGACTTTAGTGGGTGGGGAACAATCGATTGTCACAGCAGACATAACATCTAGAGATTGCGATTCGACTCTTTTTCATACATGTTAGGCCTACCAGTTATTTAAACTAATGCTACTGTATAGAAAAACATATCATCCTTGACAATATGCTGGCAATGAACAAGAACGTAATGTACGATGCATCGCCACGTTGGTGGGTGGGTGGGGTAAGACAGTCATCGAACGGTTTCATTTTACAGAACAGACAACGTAATTCGACTTACTAAAGTCCCTGTCATACTTAAATGGATTAGCAAACAATACGTAATTATCATACGCGATTACAAAATATAATTACCAGTCGGTATGTTCGTTCTACAATCAGGCAAAGCGTCGAAGTCGGTCATCACTTTTAGATTCAGACTGATCTATAAGCTTGCTGTTTTGCAACAGGCCGTGGCTCATACATATACGCTGTACAACGAACTCATTCTCGATCACATTGTCCAGTAATTCTTGCTCCATGTTGTTTGCGTCAGAAAATCCATGTAGGTCTCGGATAAACCTCAACAGGGAAATTGCCGCATGGCGGAATCTACGTCATCAGCGTATAGGGCAAAATTAACATGAAGGGGAGGTAACTT
Source organism: Cyrtodaria siliqua (assembly GCA_037043455.1). Lineage (NCBI taxonomy): Eukaryota > Metazoa > Mollusca > Bivalvia > Adapedonta > Hiatellidae > Cyrtodaria > Cyrtodaria siliqua. The sequence continues at coordinate 90,514 of JAWPHD010007519.1, read as the reverse complement.
CATCTTGAAGGGAAATAACCTGTTGTTTTTACAAGTATTTCTTTTTCAAAGTTTTTTTTTATTTTAGTTTTTTTACCATTCAATTTACTTTATTGATTTAAATATGAAAATATATAACAATATGCATTTTAAAGGGTGCCAGTGGAACTTTAATGATGAATACGAAGGACATTACCCTATTGTTTTAAACAGGCTCATGGACACACCTCTTCTGTTTCTTTAAAGAGTGATATCATGAAGAGAGATGTCTCTTTTTCTGGTGGCATGTCAGGTGTTTAATTTGTAATGTTGTTCTCTGAAAAAGAACTCCAACAGCTGTTGTTCCATAAGAATACTTCTTAGAAATATTAAAGTTTTCATGATATCTCTGAAACCCCTTGAGAATTCAATGAAACCTGACACATGTATTCACTGACATGAAAGGAACACATAGTTACAAGTGCCACTATTCTGTTATGTATTTCAGCATAGCCTGTCGGACATTTTTAACTCTGAAGTTTCGTACAACCTGTGATATTTCTAGTGACAGTAATATGTTTAGGTTAGTGTTGTACTTTTCCAGCTTGTTTGAAAATGATCCACTAAAATGGCAAACCTCTGATAAGAAAAACAAAAAATGAAGACAAACCTCGAGATCTTTCCCTCTTTCCTTTCTGCTATTTGTATGTTTCCTTTCCTTTGTAACTTTTTTTGACTACCATAATTTTTCTTTATACATTTCTTAAATTTCTGTTTCTTTTCACAATTATATGGAATATGATCATTAATCCCAATTTAGAGGTAAATTTTGCACAAACTGCAGAATACAACAATCAAGGTTGTGCTTATTATTATATATTAAACATGTCCATATAAGATGATTATTTTATACAGTTATTTGTAAACAATCTATGCACTCCAGGCCCTGTTACAGTAAACATCTTATGATAACTCCGATTGTAAATCAACTGTTTTTTTCCACCTAATTATAAGCAATTAATGCAGGCAAATAAGGTATAGGTAGACATACGATGACAATTTGACGACAATATCCTCAGTAGGGGCGGAGCTATATTGACTGAAGGCCCAGCCATGCGTACAGCAAGTTGATACATTTACAGAACTTTATTTTAAAGACGCATTTCGAGCCTATTGTATTTGGGGGGAGGGGTGGGGGGGGGGGGGGGGGGGGGGGGGGGGGGGGGGGTGGGATATAACTGTAAATCGCTGTTAGAAATACATTTGCACAAGGAAATTGAGATTATTAGTTTTTTGTCAAAGGATGAGACCCGTCCCATAAAGAGTGTATAATAATGTAGTAATGTAGTAAAAATTATAACCGTTTTGCATTTTATGTGCACTTGTATATATATATTAAAACAACTATGTATAGATGGATTTTCTTAAAAGACCCGTGTTAACAATTAATAGCTTTTGTATTTTTAGCACAATATACTCTATTATCAGTTACTTTTCTGCCATGTTTTAGTAAATCTCAAATGCAAGAAACTCATCGGGACTTTAAAATTTAAAAATCGTTGTCATCTGTCAATGTTTTTAGCTCAACGCTTATGGGATGCCGAGACGCCCGTCGTCCGTCCGTCCGTCGTCCGTCGTCGGCGTTAACTTTTGGCTCGTTAAGACGATAGGGCCTTCATTTTTCATCCGATCTTTACCAAACTTTAACAGGTTGTTAATATCAATGAAAGCTCGGATGAGTTCGAAAACCAGCCAGATCGGACAAGTAACAGCGGAGTTATGGCCCTTGATTTAGTTAAAACTGCTATATTGCTATATTGCTATATTTTGTCTCGTTAAGACGATAGGACCTTCATTTTTCATCCTATCTTTACCAAACTTTACCACATTGTTAATATCAATGAAAGCTCGGACAAGTTCGAAAACCAGCCAGATCGGAACAGTAACAGCAGAGTTATGGTCCTTGATTTAGTTAAAAATGCTATATTGTTATATTTTGCCTTGTTAAGACGATAGGGCCTTCGTTTTTCATCCTATCTTTACCAAACTTTACCACATTGTTAATATCAATGAAAGCTCGGACAAGTTTGAAAACCAGCCATATCGGACTAGTAACAGCGGAGTTATGGCCCTTGATTTAGTTAAAAATGCTATATTTTGCATCGTTAAGATGATAGAGGCTTCATTGTTCATCCGATCTTTACCAATCTTTATCAGATTGTTAATGTTTTTGAAAGCTCAAACTGTTTTGAAAACTAGCCATATCGGACGAGTAACAGCGGAGTTATGGCCCTTGATTTTGTTAAAAATGCCATATTTTGCCTCGTTAAGACGATAGAGGCTTCATTGTTCATCCAATCTTTACCAAACATTATCAGATTGTTAATATCAATGAAAGCTCGGACAAGTTCGAAAACCAGCCATATCGGACTAGTAACAGCAGAGTTATGACCCTTTATTTAGTTAAAAATGATATATTTTGCCTCGTTAAGACGATAGGGGCTTCATTGTTCCGATCCTTACCAAACTTTATCAGATTGTTAATATCAATGAAAGCTTGGACAAGTCATATCGGACCAGTATCAGCGGAGTTATGGTCCTTGATATAGTTCAAAATGCTATATTTTGTCTTGTTAAGACGGTAGGGTCTTCATTTTTCATCCGATCTTTACCAACCTTTATCAGATTGTTAATGTCAATGAAAGCTCGGTCAGGTTCGAAAACTAGCCAGATCGGACCAGTAACAGCGCAATTATGGCCCTTGATTTTGTTTGTTAAAAAATGCTATAATTTGCCTCGTCATACAGATAGGGCCTTCATTTTGCATCTGATCTTTGCCAAACTTTACCAGATTTTATGACTTTCTTTTTAGCTCTACTGGCCGAAGGCCAGCAGAGCTTATGGGATGCCGAGTTGTCCGTCGTCCCGTCCGTCGTCCGTCGTCCGTCCGTCGTCCGTCCGTCGTCCGTCCGTTGTTAACTTTTGTCTCGTTAAGACGATAGGGCCTTCATTTTTCATCCAATCTTTACCAAACTTAACAGGTTGTTAATATCAATGAAAGCTTGGATGAGTTCGAAAACCTGCCAGATCGGCTAAGTAACAGCGGAGTTATGGCCCTTGATTTAGTTAAAAATGCTATATTGCTATATTTTTGCTTCGTTAAGACGATAGGGCCTTAACTTTTCATCCCATCTTTACCAAACTTTACCACATTGTTAATATCAATGAAAGCTCGGACAAGTTCGAAAACCAGCCAGATCGGACCAGTAACACCAGAGTTATGGTCCTTGATTTAGTTAAAAATGCTATATTTTGCCTCGTTAAGATGATAGGGCCTTCGTTTTTCATCCTATCTTTACCGAACATTATCACATTGTTAATATCAATGAAAGCTCGGACAAGTTCGAAAACCAGCCATATCGGACTAGTAACAGCGGAGTTATGGCCCTTGATTTAGTTAAAAATGCTATATTTTGCCTCGTTAAGAAGCCAGGGGCTTCATTGTTCATCCGATCTTTACCAAACTTTATCAGATTGTTAATATCAATAAAAGCTCCGACAAGTTCGAAAACCAGCCATATTAGAATAGTAACAGCGGAGTTATGGCCCTTGATTTAGTTAAAAATGCTATATTTTTGCCTCGTTAAGACGATAGGGGCTTCATTGTTCATCCGATCTTTACCAAACTTTATCAGATTGTTAATGTCGTTGAAAGCTCGAACAAGTTCGAAAACCAGCCATATCGGACCAGTAACAGCGGAGTTGTGGCCCTTGATTTAGTTAAAAATGCTCTATATTTTGCCTCGTTAAGATGATAGGGGCTTCATTGTTCATCCGACCTTACCAAACTTGATCAGCTTGTTAATGTCATTGAAAGCTCGAACAAGTTTGAAAACTAGCCATTTTCGAACAAGTAACAGCAGAGTTATGGCCCTTGATTTAGTTAAAAATGCTATATTTTTCCTCGTTAAGACGATAGGGGCTTTATTGTTCATCTGATCTTTACCAAACTTTATCAGATTGTTAATATCAATGAAAGCTCCGAAACAGGTTCGAAAACTAGCCATATCGGACCAGTAACAGCGAGTTATGGCCCTTGATTTAGTTAAAAATGCTATATTTTGCCTCATTAAGACGATAGGGGCTTCATTGTTCATCCGATCTTTACCAAACTTTATCAGATTGTTATTATCAATGAAAGCTCGGACAAGTTCGAAAAACCAAACATATCGGACGAGTAACAGCTTAATTATGGCCCTTGATTAGTTCAAAACGCTATATTTTTGCCTCGTTAAGACAAAAGGGCCTTCATTTTTCATCCGATCCGTCATCAAACTTTATATTTTTTTATTTTTTTTTTATATTTATTTTTTTTTATATTATTATATTTTTTTTTTTTTTTTATTTTTTAATTTTTTTTTTTTTTTTTAAATTTTTTTTTTTTTTAATTGTTTCTTTTAATTTTTTTTTAATTGTTTTAATTTTTTTTTTTTTATTAGCTCTATGTTGGACCAGTCGGACCAGTAACAGAGGAGTAATGGCTCTTGATTTAGTTAAAAAGGCCTATATTTTGCCTCGTTAATACGGTAGGGCCTTCATTTTTCATCTGATCTTTACCGAACTTTAACAGATTCTTTAGTCATGGCCCTTGATTTAGTGCAAAAGCTGTTTTTTGCCCGAAACTTCCAAAAAAAGCGTAAATGGCAGTCACTCGCTTCATTGATGTTATAAGAGCCATGGTTAGCCAGTGGAGAATCCACAGGCCCTCTTGGGCCTCTGTTTATATTATTATTTTATTTTATTTTTAATATATATATATATATATATATATATTTATTTTTTTATTTTTTTTATTTTTTATTTATTTTTTTAGCTCTACTGATCAGAGATCAGCAGAGCTTATGCCGTGGTGCGTCGTCCGTCTGTCCGTCTGTCTGTCCGTCTGTCTGTCCGTAAACTTTTTTTTTGTAGCGACTTCTCTGAAACTACTGAATGGATTTTCATGAAACTTTACAGAAATGTTGCCCATGAAGTCTAGTTGATCCTAGCAAAAATTCATGTTGATGTGAAATCCAAGATGGCCGCCAGATCTAAAAATAGGTTTTTAAAAAACAAGTTTGTAGCGACTTCTTCATGAAAACTATAAGTGATATTGATATGGGACTTTTTCTAAAATGATCAGCATGACATGATGTTGGTCCTTGTCGAAAATCGTTTTGATTCGACGTTAAACATGGCTGCCAGCGGCCATCTTGTTTACATAGAGTTATATAATGAAAACTTATAGCAACTACTCCTCTGAAAACTACTTGACGGATTTTCATGAAACTTCACAGGAATGGTTGCTCTTGATGTCTAATTGATCCTAGCAAAATTTCAGGTCGGCCGGAAATTCAAGATGGCCGCCACGGCTAAAAAATTAAATTTTCAAAATACAAGTTTGTAGCGACTACTTCTTGAAAACTATAAGTGATATTGATATGGGACTTTTTCTAAATGATCAGCATGACATGATGTTGGTCCTTGTCAAAAATCGTTTTGATTCAACGTTAAACATGGCTGCCAGAGGCCATCTTTGTTTACATACAGTTATATAGTAAAAACTTGTAGCGACTACTCTTTGAAACTACTTGACAGATTTTCATTAAACTTTACAGGAATATTGCTCTTAATGTCTTATTGATCCTAGCAAAATTTCAGATCGGCCAGAAATTCAAGATGGGCCGCCACAGCTAAAAATAGATTTTTTAAAAAAGAAGTTTGTGTAGCGACTACGTCTTGAAAACTATAAGTGATATTGATATATGGGACTTTGACGTTAAACATGGCTGCCCAGTGGCCATCTTTGTTTACATAGAGTTATATAATGAAAAATTGTAGCGGACTACTTCCTCTGAAACTACTTGACGGATTTTCATGAAACTTCACAGGAATGTTGCTCTTGATGTCTAATTGATCCTAGCAAAATTTCAGGTCGCCCGGAAATTCAAGATGACTGCCATGGCTAAAAATAGATTTCAAAATACAAGTTTGTAGCGACTACTACTTGAAAAACTATAAGTGATATTGATATTGGACTTTTTCTAAATGATCAGCATGACATGATGTTGGTCCTTGTCGAAAATCGTTTTGATTCAACGTTAAACATGGCTGCCAGCGGCCATCTTTGTTTACATAGAGTTATATAATGAAAACTGTAGCGACTACTCCTCTGAACTACTTGACGGATTTTCATGAAACTTCACAGGAATGTTGCTCTTGATGTTCTTATTGATCCTAGCAAAATTTCAGGTCGGCCGGAAATTCAAGATGGCCGCCACGGCTAAAAATAAATTTTCAAAATACAAGTTTGTAGCGACTACTTCTTGAAAACTATAGTGATATTGATATGGGACTTTTTCTAAAATGATCAGCATGACATGATGTTGGTCCTTGTAAAAAATCGTTTTGATTCAACGTTAAACATGGCTGCCAGAGGCTATCTTTGTTTACATACAGTTTATATAGTAATGTCAGCATATATTGAAGGTAAAAGGGGAAGGATGTGTGTATAGGGGGAAAATGTCAGAATAGATTGAAGGTAAAGGGGAGAATATGTGTATAGGGGAAAAAGTCAGCATATATTGAAGGTAAAGGGGGAAATGTGTGTATATAGCAGAGCTTTTTTTACCTTATATAACAGAGGCCTGTAAAGGGCCCTCTTCCCAACTGAAAATTGGACTGTTTTTTTCCCAACTGTGGCAGAAATATTTCCCAATTGGAAAACAGCAGTCTCTCAGAATTTGAGAAAAAACATGATTCTGCAGTGTGTTTTTGTCTGCTAAGTAAATTCGACTTGGAAAAGTTAATAATTATGGTAAATAATGGATGACAATATAAATAAAGTATATAATGTCATATTTACTTAATTTATGAAATTCTGGTATTTTTCCCAAAATGAGAAAATAAGCGCGTTCTTTTTTCCCAAAAAGGACAGGCCTGGGCCTCTTCCCAATTTTGTGGAAAAAAGCCCTGTATAGGGGGTGAATGTCAGCATATATTGAAGGTAAAGGGGAAGAATGTGTGTAAAGGGAAAGAATGTGTGTAAAGGGGGTGAATGTCAGCATATATGGAAGTTAAAGGTGGAGAATTTGTGTATAGGGGAGAATGTCAGAATATATTGATGGTAAAGGGGAAGAATGTATAGGGGGAGAATGTCAGCATATATTGATTGTAAAGGGGGAGAATGTGCATGTAGGGGGAGAAATGTCTGAATATATTGAAGGTGAAGGGGGAGAATGTGTGTATAGGGGGAGAATGTCAGAATATATGGAAGGTAGAGGGGGAGAATGTGTGTATAGGCGGGGAATGTCAGCATATATTGATGATACAGGGGGAGAATGTGCGTATAGGGGGAGAATGTCAGCATATATTGATGGTAAAGGAAAGAATATGTGTATAGGGGGAGAATGTCAGCATATATTGATGGTAAAGGGGACGAATGTGTGTATAGGGGGAGATGGTCAGCATATATTGATGGTAAGGGGGGAGAATGTGCAATATAGGGGGAGAACGTCTGAATATATTGAAGGTAAAGGTATAGGAGGAGAATGTCAGAATATATGGAAGGTAGAGGGGGAGAATGTGTGTATAGGAGGAGAATGTCAGCATATATTGATGATACAGGGGGAGAATGTGCGTACAGGGGGAGAATGTCAGCATATATTGATGGTAAAGGGAAAGAATATGTGTATAGGGGGAGAATGTCAGCATATATTGATGGTAAAGGGGAAGATGTGTGTATAGGGGGAGAATGTCTGCATATATTTGATGATAACGGGGGAGAATATGTGTATAGGGAGAGAATGTCAGAATATATTGATGGTAACGGGGGAGAATATGTGTATAGGGAGAGAATGTCAGAATATATTGAAGGTAAAGGGCGAGAATGTGTGAATAGGGGAGAATCTTAAAATATATTGAAGGTAAAGTGGGAGAATGTAAGCATATATTGATGGTAAAGGGGGAAAAATGCGTGTATAGGGGGAGAATGTTTGAATATTATGGAAGGTAAAAGGGGCGAATAATGTTGTATAGGGGGAGAATGTCAGAATATATTGAAGGTAGAGGAGAAGAATGTGTGTATAGGGGGAGAATGTCAGCATATATTGAAGGTAAGGGGGAGAATGTGTGATAGGGGAGAATGTCACATATTGATGGTAGGGGGAGAATGTGTGTAAGTGGGGGTGAATGTCAGCATATATTGAAGGTAAAGGGGGAAAATGTGTGAAGAGGGGGAGAAATGTCAGCATATAATGATGGTAAAATGGGAGAATGTGCATATTGGGGACGAATGTCAGAATATATTGAAGGTAAAGGGGAAGAATGTGTGTATGGGTGTGAATATCAGCATATATTGATGGTAAAATGGGAGAATTTGTGTATAGGGGGAGAATCTCAGAATACATTGAAGGTAAAGGGGGAGAATGTGTGTATAGGGGGAAAATCTCAGCATATATTGAAGGTCAAGAGGAGGAATGTGTGTATAGGGTCAGAATATTTTGAAGGTAAAAAGGGAGAATGTGTTTACAGGGGGAGAATGTCAGACTATATTGAAGGTAAAGGGGAGAATGTGTGTATAGGGAATGAATGTTAGCATATATTGAAGGTAAAAGGGGAGAATGTGTATATAGGGGGCGAATGTCAGAATATAATTGAAGGTAAAGGGGAAGAATGTGTTCAAAGGGGGAGAATATCAGCATATATTGATGGTTAAACGGGAGAATGTGCGTATTGGGGGAGACTGTCAGAATATATTGAAGGTAAAGGGGGAGAATGTGTGTATAGGGTCAGAATATTTTGAAGGTAAAAAGGGAGAATGTGTGTACAGGGGGAGAATGTCAGAATATATTGAAGGTAAAGGAGGAGAAAGTGTGTATAAGGAATGAATTTCAGCATATATTGAAGGTAAAAGGGGAGAATGTGTGTATAGGAGGAGAATGTCAGAACATATTGAAGGTAGAGGGGAAGAATGTGTGTTTAGGGGGAGAATGTGAGCATATATTGAAGGTAAAAGGGAGAATGTGTATATAGGGGTGAACGTCAGAATATATTGAAGCTAAAGGGGGAGAATGTGTGTATAGGGGGAGAATAATATTTGGAAACTAAAGGGGGAGAATGTCAGAATATATGGAAGCTAAATGGGGAGAATATCAGAATATATGGAAGCTAAAGGGGTGTAAAGGGGGAGATCGTGTGTTATGGGGGAGATTGTCAGAATATGTTTGTAAATAATGAACTAATCGGACAGTTTTGAGGTGGAGTCATAATGTCTGCAACGCCTAGGAGTCCCTGAAAGTGGGTCCCATTCCGAGAGCACAAAGATGGGAACAAGAACATATGAATCGGAGAACCATGCCTTACTCTAACAAATATGTTCATATGGTTGTTTCATGTGCTTGGAGGATATACTCTATGCACAGGACCTCCGGGTTTACTTTCTCATCTGACGGACAAGGCTAAGAGAAATTGTCTTGCCCAGGAACACACCAATGAAACCAAGTCCACCGGGCCACGTTTTCTTACATTTAGACATAACAGTCACTTTTCCAAAAATTAACCTGGTTAGGTAACTTAACCTCAGTTAACTGTATGTGATTGCCTCATTTTCTTTGTTTGATACGTGGTCATCACTGAACGACAAAAATTACCAAGGTCAAGGTCATATTTTATGTTATTTCCCCCAAACTTAACCTTGGTTAGGTAACTTAATAACTTAAGCTCAGTTAACTTTATGTGATTGTCTCACTTTATGTCTTTGATACTTGGTCATATGTATTGTTGGCATTGGTGGACATCGCTGAACGACAAAATATACCAAGGTCATGTTTTGAATTATTTTCCAAAACTACACCCTGGTTAAACCACTTAACTTGAGTAACTTAACTTCTTATGATTACCTCGCTTTTATTTGTTTGATTACTTGTCGATATGAAGTGTTGTCTTTGGTGGAAATCATTTAAGTACAAATTTAATCAAATATTTCATATGCAGTTTGCCGCGGTGGGCGAGGACACTCAGAGGTCTTGTTTTAAATACCTATTTCTTTTTAATGTAGTAGGTATAGGCATTGAATGGGCTCTCTATATTTGTTAATTTGTAGCATGTTTCACTGAAATTCCTTTTGTATTTGCCAAGGTTGTAAATCGTTTAATTGAAATAACACCTGTCAGAATAAATGATATACTCGAACTACCAGTTATCAGAAGAGTATGGCAGGACATGTGAAAATAGACAAAGGGGTATGAAAAAAACGTCTTGTTGGTTAATTTAAACACTTTGATGGGCTACGCCCATCTCGATGTTGATAACAACCTACTCGATGATACCATACTCTATCTATTATATAAAATAAGACATTAACGTGTGTAAAATTTTAAATTAAAGGCTGTTTTAAACAGTGTTAAATTGTTAAAAATCTTAATAGTATCGGCTTACAAACGTTGGTGAAGGTCCATAATTGAAAACACTAGACTCACCTTACTGTCTTTCGTGTTTTATTACAAAATGACGCACTTGGTATTTTTTGTTGCGATGTCCACCAATGCCAACAATACATATGACAAAGAGAGGCAATCACATAAAGTTAGCTGAGGTTACGTTACCAAACCATTAGGTGAAGTTACCTTAGATCAAAGTTAAGTTTGGGGGAAAAGGTAAAATATGACCTTGACCTTGGTATATTTTATCGTCCAGCAATGTCCACCAATGCCAACAATACATATGACAAAGAGAGGCAATCACATAAAAGTTAACTGAGGTTAAGTTACTAACCAAGGTTAAGTTACTTAACCTAGGTTAAGTTTGGGGGAAATAAGGTAAAATATGACCTTGACCTTGGTAATTTTTGTCATTCAATGATGTCCACCAATGCCAAAAATACATACCGGTAATATAGTATCAAACAAAGAAATTAAAGTTATCAGAAAAAGTTAACTAAGGTTAACTTACCTAACCAATATGATGTTTAGGGTAAATAACGCAAATTCAGTGATGTCCACCTGTGCCAACAATACATATGACCAAGTATCAAACAAAGAAAATGAGGCAATCACATAAAGTTAACTGAAGTTAAGTTTTGGGAAAATAACACAAAATATGACCTTGACCTTGGTAATTTTGCATTACTTGATGTCCCTAGACCCAACAAAGCATCTGACAGAGTTTCAGAAAAATATTAGCAGCGGTTGTTGAGATATATTTGATTTAAAATGCCGGAAAAGTGACTGCTATGTCTCGCTACCCACTATGTGGGCGGGACAAAAAGAGATTAAAAATATGCAAAAATAATATCAAGACAAATTATTTGGCTGTCTCTGGTATTTCATCCCCACTGATGTAGTTGAAAAACCTATAAGCTACTGTGGGTGCCATTTTGTGATATCATGTATGTGAATGCATGATATCACAGAATCAGTATCACATACTTTGATGCTTTGATATCACATCTTGAAATATTGCAATATGTGATATTATCTATCTGAAAAAGTGATATTGCTTAGGCTAGAAATTTATTTATTTTCGGTTGTCAAACTCTCCGACGCTAATTTTGGTAAATAAAAAAAATTTAAAAATAATTCAGCAACACAAATTGGTAAAAGAAAAAATGTATTTGGTATGTATATTTTGGTATGCATTGTGCGCATGTTTAAAAAATAAGATATTGCCTCTCATGAACAGACTCAATAAAACCGAGTCTTCTACTTTTCTCTCTTGTTTGTGTTTGTTGCTTCAAAGGATCCCTTTTTCAGTATTAATTAATGTATAAGTACATTTCATATGAAACAAGCATATTTCATTTGTATTTGGATTGGCACCAATCACTCTTCCAGGTCCCCTCCTCCAGTACCTTTTAGGCATTTAGTCAGCTATTGCTGTCAACATGGCTGACATAAAATACAGGTTGACTTGAATTAAAGTGAGTTTCTACATTATTCATTAGCAGGATTATGGCCCTTTATACTTTCATTGTACTGAATTTGTACTGTATTAGCTGCATGTCGGGTTTGATTGTGCTTGATTTCCAAAAAATAGTGACGGAGTTATGGTCGTTTGTTTATACTTTCACCATATGACATAGTAAGAAAAATGGTTTTAAATCGCTATAAAGGAAACTGATTAAGATAATCATTTAATTTTTAGCATAAACATGACTGACATGACTGTAAATACCGGTTGAGTGCCATTATGGTTCGTTTTGAAAACAAAATGGCGGGATTTGGCCCCTTATACAAGGAACTGCATTATAAATATTGGCAGTTGACAATATGTTGCATGTGAAAACCATTAAGTTCTTTATATTAACAGAAGTCAGGAATAAAACAATGTATTTTGAAAATATTTACATAAACAAATAGTTGGATGTTTGATAAACACGTACGACTGAACCCAGACTAAAAGGGTGTTACAAATAGGTGAAAGGTAGTGCTGCACGGTATTACCAGTTTATCGGTGTATTGTGATACGGACCTCAAAACAATATATGTATCGTGATATTTTTTATAACAGTTCGTACCAGTTTTCTCTACACATGTGTTTTTATTATGACAGTAAATCTCAATCTGCGACTAAGATCTATTTTTAACTTTGTATGCTTCCCATGTTTGTAATACAATCGTAAATACACATATCAGTAGGAAGTGGGCACCATGACAGTTAGAAATAGACACACTTCCAATAATATCTGGTGTTCGCTTATCATAATGTGCGCATATGTAGTGCTGGGTACCAGTGCACTCAGACGAGCATGGTCGATTCAAGAGATTGAGAAATGTTAAAAACAAAAGAGCAAAATCGTGTGTTTGGGATCATTTTGGGCTTAAAAAGGGCGCTACGATAGTAGATCTAAACAATGTTGCATTTTCTAACTGCTCAGGCAGCACAACACATTTGGTAATTCACTTGCTAAGACATTACTCGACGTCGAAATTACTCGACGTTGAATACAAACTCAAAACAGAAAGTAGACATTGTCAGCAACGGAACTGCCATGCGTAATATTTCTCATTCACAAGCATCGCCAACATTGCATTACGTTATGTAACATTGCATAACGTTATGTCAAGTGCATCGAAGAACACCAGGAAATCTAAAAAGTCTATTCATATTATCAACGCAATTGTACAAGACAATAATATATCGCGATACGTTTTTAGCTCTACTGATCAGAGATCAGCAGAGCTTATGCCGTGGTGCGGCGTCCGTCGTCCATCCGTCTGTCCGTCCGTCCGTTAACTTTTATTTGTAGCGACTACTCCTCTGAAACTACTGGATGGATATTCATGAAACTTTACAGAAATGTTGCCCATAAAGTCTAGTTGATCCTAGCAAAAATTCATGTTGATGTGAAATCCAAGATGGCCGCCAAAGCTAAAAATAGATTTTCAAAATACAAGTTTGTACCAACTACTTCTTGAAAACTATAAGTGATATTGATATGGGACTTTTTCTAAAATGATCAGCATGACATGATGTTGGTCCTTGTCAAAAATTGTTTTGATTCAACGTTAAACATGGCTGCCAGCGGCCATCTTTGTTTACATAGAGTTATATAGTAAAAACTTGTAGCGACTACTTCTCTGAAACTACGTGGCGAATTTTCATGAAACTTTACAGGAATGTTGCTCTTAATGTCTAATTGATCCTAGCAAAATTTCAGATCGACCAGAAATTCAAGATGGCCGCCACAGCTAAAAATAGATTTTTAAAAAATAAATTTGTAGCGACTACTTCTTGAAAACTATAAGTGATATTGATATGGGACTTTTTCTCAAATGATCAGCATGACATGATGGTTATCCGAGTTGAACATTATTTTGATTCGATGTTAAACGTGGCTGCCAGTGGCCATCTTTGTTTACATAGAGTTATATAATGAAAACTTGTAGCGACTACTCCTCTGAAACTACTTGACGGATGTTCATGAAACTTCACAGGAATGTTGCTCTTGATGTCTTATTGATCCTAGCAAAATTTCAGGTCGGCCGGAAATTCAAGATGGCCGCCATGGCTAAAAATAGATTTTCAAAATACAAGTTTGTAGCGACTACGGTACTTCTTGAAAACTATAAGTGATATTGATATGGGACATTTTCTAAAATGATCAGCATGACATGATGTTGGTCCTTGTCAAAAATCGTTTTGATTCGATGTTAAACATGGCTGTCAGCGGCCATCTTTGTTTACATAGAGTTATATAATGAAAACTTGTAGCGACTACTCCTCTGAAACTACTTGACGGATTTTCATGAAACTTCACAGGACTGTTGCTCTTGATGTCTAATTGATCCTAGCAAAATTTCAGGTCGGCCCGGAAATTCAAGATGGCCGCCACGGCTAAAAATAAATTTTCAAAAAACAAGTTTGAAGCGACTACTTCCTGAAATCAAAATCAATCAGTAGAGCTTCAAGGTCATTGACCTCTTGTTTTGGATGCGATACCCAGAACTAGTGAAAGGGTGTAATAAGTATGTCACAAGGTGTGTAAAAGGAGTGTAATAAGTATGTCACATGGTGTGTGCAAGGGTGTAATAAGTATGTCACATGGTGTCACATGGTGTGTGAAAGAGTGTAATAAGTATGTCACATGGTGTAATAAGTATGTCACATGGTGACATATGGTGTGTAAAAGGTGTAATAAGTTTTACATGGTGTCACTTGGTGTGTGAAAGGGTGTAATAAGTATGTCACATTGTGTCACATGGTGTGTGAAAGGGTGTAATAATTATGTCACATGGTATCATGTGGTGTTTGAAAAGGTGTAATAAGTATGTCACATGGTGTCACGTGGTGTGTGAAAGGGTGTTATAAGTATATCACATGGTGTGACATTGTGTGTGAAAGGGTGTAATAAGTATGTCACATTGTGTCACATGGTGTGTGAAATCAGGAGCGTATATAGCTAGGGTGTTTAGGATGTGTATGCAAATCTCAGAGGTCGGCTCCCTTTGATGTTTTTTCTAGATTGTCTGTGGTGCATTATGACAAAACTGTTAAAGAAAAAGGTACCTAACACCCAAACCCCATCTCTAGTTTTCGCTAGCAGCAGAGCTTATGGGATGGCGAGTTGTCCGTCGTCTGTTAACTATTGCCTCGTTAATACGATAGAGACTTCATTTTTCATCCGATCTTTACCAGACTCTACCAGATTGTTGATATCAATGAAAGCTCAGACAAATTTGAAAACAGGAGTTCAATGTATTGAATTTTGAAGATCTTTTATCTTTTTATTTTTAGCTCTACTGGCTTGGTGCGGTGTCTGTAACCTTTTTTTGTAGCGACTACTTCTCTGAAACTCCTGGATGGATTTTCATGAAAATTTACAGAAATGTTGCCCATGGTGTCTAGTTTATCCTAGCAAAAATTCATGTTGATGTGAAATTCAAGAAGGCCACCACGGCTAAAAATAGATTTTTAAAAAACAAATTTGTTGCGACTACTTCTTGAAAACTATAAGTGATATTGATATGGGACTTTTTCTAAAATGATCAGCATGACATGATGCTGGTATTTTGATTCAACATGAAACATGGCTGCCAGCGGCTATCTTTGTTTACATAGATAGAGTTATATAGAAAAAGCTTGTAGTGACTACTCCTCTGAAACTACTTGACAGATTTTTATGAAACTTCACAGGAATGCTGATATATCTATCAAAACATATCAGTAGAGCTTCAAGTTCAAGGTCATTGACCTCTTGTTATGAAATTTCATTCATAGAAGAAAGTGGGACAAATTAAAAAATACCCATGCCAGACCGCCCCCACACCCTCCATTTTTATGAAATTTCATTCATAGAGGAAAGTGGGACAAATTAAAAAATACCCATGCCAAACTAGACACAGCAGACTTATTGCCCATGATTACCAGGTGAGCGATCTAAGGCCATCCTATCCCTGTTGTTTTTGCAATGTTTTAAAAAAAGTACTGAGGGGAATTTTATGTCGACAACCCTTGATATGAGCCGTTTTAGCCAGTAGAGCATCTTGTTTTTAATATGGCTTTTTGTTTTTAAACAAATGCACTTAAATGTCATCTCAGAACTTGGCAAACTCCATTGTTTTTAGTTACTAAAATGTTTACAAACTTGGTCAAACACATCTTGTTGGAATGTGTAGACTTTGATCCTATGCGTCAAAGGTACTACAGTGTTAATACTATGAAAGAGTTATTTGATACTATAGATTTTAGTCTTGTTTTAGATTTCCTAAAAGAAATCAGACTATATAAATCATTATAATGTGTTCTTATATATATTTACTTGTTTATATACCCGTTGACGGGCATTTGTTGATTTACATATATATAGTTTATATTACTACCATATCATCCCTTATTTTTTAATAGTTTTATCTTTATATATTTACATTAATTTTTAATTACTACTTAATTTCTTCATCTTTCGTCAGTTTTCGCGCACAATATGACCTATTTATGTGTCGACGTGCCGTAAAACACCATTCATTCATTCATTTAAGCATCATTGACCTTTTATTTTTAAATCCACCCCCCTTAGTCGAGGCATGTGAATCCGCGGATGTCTTGTATTATTTCAACGCCAGGGCCGTCTTTCAGTATTGGGGGCCGGGGCCATGAGAGGGGGGAATTTTGCGTCGATTTTAAAGGAAAGGGGATTTTTTTGCTACAAAATTTGCATCAATTATATATCCGTTTTTTTTATTATTTAAGTGGCACCAAGAATGTACCATTCCAAATTACAATAAGTATGCTGTTTTCATGTATAGGAGTTTAACATTTTCTAATATATATATATATATATATTTTTTTTTAAGGGGATTTTTTTCACAGGAAAAGGGGAAAAATATATACTTTTAGGGGAGGGGAATGGGGCCGAATTTCGGCCCCAAAAACGGTTAAACGACGGCCCTGAACGCTATCTCAAATCCTCCCCACCCTTCCCCCTCCCAAACACACACACACACACAGCTTGTCATTGAAATAGTCTACCAGCCACTTTCCAAACTTTCATAATGTTTCTAGTGATTCCCAGTGGTATGCTGGTTTGATGAATTTCCAGATGGCCATACAGAACTAATAATGAAGGGACTATCACACATTTGATGTCTTCCTTCTGTCTTTCTTATTCTTTTTTTTTTCTGATCTTCCTTTTAAGTTATTCTTAAGCATATTCTTAAGCATGTCTTTCTTTTTATCTTATTAATGCGCAACCAACTCACGTTGTTATCAGTTATGACGGAAAAGTGTACCATACAGATACAAAAGACTGCATGAGCTGGCAGACACCTTGGAGACAGAAAGAAAAAGCCCCATCATATACTTTATATCAGTTTTGTCAAAGAAGGCAGTGCCCCAGATATTTCACCAATTAAACTGGCCAATTACCCAGTTTTCGTTTCATTAAAACTTTTTAATCCTGTGAACAAATTGACTGTCTCCAAGTCAATGAAACGCTTTACTGAGTAGTATAAATCATTTACTAATACTATACCAGTCATTTTTAGCTCTACTGATCAGAGACTACTCCTCTGAAACTACTGAATGGATTTTCATGAAACTTTACAGAAGCGTTGCCCATGAAGTCTAGTTGATCCTAGCAAAAATTCATGTTGGTGTGAAATCCAAGATGGCCACTAAATCTAAAAATAGATTTTTAAAAAACAATTTTGTAGCGACTACTTCTTGAAAACTCTTAAGTGATATTGATATGGGACTTTTTCTAAAATGATCAGTATGGAATGCCAGCGGCCATCTTTGTTTACATAGAGTTATTCAGTAAAAACTTGTAGCGACTTCTCATCTGAAACTACTCGACGGATTTCCATGAAACTTCACAGGAATGTTGGTCTTGATGTCTAAATGATCCTAGCAATATTTCAGGTTGGTCGGAAATTCAAGATGGCCGACAGCTAAAAATAGATTTTCTAAAAAACAAGTTTGTAGCGAGTTCTTCTTGAAAACTGTAAGTGATATTGATATGGGACTTTTTCTAAAATGATCAGTATGGAATGATGTTGATCCTTGTCGGAAATTGTTTTGATGCGACGTTAAACATGGCCGCCAGCGGCCATCTTTGTTTACATAGAGTTATATAATGAAAACTTGTAGCGAACTACTCCTCTGAAACTACTTGACGGATTTTCATGAAACTTCACAGGAATGTTGCTCTTGATGTCTAAATGAATCTAGCAATATTTCAGGTTGGTCGGAAATTCAAGATGGCCGACAGCTAAAAACAGATTATCAAAAAACAAGTTTGTAGCGAGTACTTCTTGAAAACTATAAGTGATATTGATAAGGGACCTTTTCTAAAATGATCGGTATGGAATGATGTTGATCCTTGTCGAAAATTATTTTGATGCGACATTAAAAATGGCTGCCAGCGGCCATCTTTGTTTACATAGATTTATATAATGAAAACTTGTAGCGAAACTCCTCTGAAACTACTTGACGGATTTTCATGAAACTTCACAGGAATGTTGCTCTTGATGTCTAATTGATCCTAGGAAAATTTCTGGTCGGCCGGAAATTCAAGATGGCCGCCACAGCTAAAAATAATTTTTCAAAAAACAAGTTTGTAGCGACTACTTCTTGAAAACTATAAGTGATATTGATATGTGTCTTTTCCTAAAATGATCAGTATGACATGATGTTGATCCTTGTCGAAAATTATTTTGATTCAACGTAGGGCTGCAAGCGGCCATCTTTGTTTACTTTGACTTATATAATGAAAACTTGTAGCGACTACTCCTCTGAAACTACTTGACGGATTTTCATGAAACTTCACCCGAATGTTGCTCTTGATGTCTTATTGATCCTAGCAAAACTTCAGGTCGACCGGAAATTCAAGATGGCCACCACTTCTAAAAATAAATTTTCAAAAAACAAGTTTGTAGCGACTACTTATTGAAAACTATAAGTGATATTGATATGGGAATTTTTTTTAAATGATCAGCATGACATGATGTCGGTCCTTGTTGCAAATCGTTTTGATTCGATGTTTAACATGGCTGTCAGCGGGCATCTTTGTTTACATAGAGTTATCTAGTAAAAACTTGTAGTGACTACTCCTCTGTAACTACTCGACTCATTTTCATGAAACTTCACAGGAATGTTGCTCTTGATGCCTTATTGATCCTAGCAAAATTTCAGGTTGGTCGGAAATTCAAGATGGCCACCATGGCTAAAAATAGATTTTCAAAATACAAGTTTGTAGTGACTACTTCTTGAAAACTATAAGTGATATTGATATGGGACTTTTTATAAAATGATCAGTATGACAATCACATGATGTTGATCCTTGTCAAAAATTATTTTGATTTGAAGTTAAACGGCCATCTTTGTTTACATAGAGTTATATAATGAAAACTTGTAGCGACTACTCCTCTGAAACTACTTGACGGATTTTCATGAAACTTCACAGGAATGCTGATCTAGCTATCAAAAACCTATCAGTAGAGCTTCAAGGTCATTGACCTCTTGTTTTTAGCTCTACTGATCAGAGATCAGCAGAGCTTATGCCGTGGTGCGGTGTCCGTCGTCCATCCGTCTGTCCGTAAACTTTTATTTGTAGCGAGAACTCCTCTGAAACTACTGGATGGATATTCATGAAACTTTACAGAAATGTTGCCCATAAAGTCTAGTTGATCCTAGCAAAAATTCATGTTGATGTGAAATCAAAGATGGCCGCCAAAGCTAAAAATAGAGTTTTAAAATACAAGTTTGTAGCGACTACTTCAGGTCGGCCGAAAATTCAAGATGGCCACCACGGCTATAAATAGATTTTCAAAAAACAAGTCTGTAGCGACTACTTCCTAAAATCAAAATCAATCAGTAGAGCTTCAAGGTCATTGACCTCTTGTTTTGTGTAGTCAGAGTTATCTGGGCTCCTTAACAGTTCACCAAGCATATAAATTCAAGCGACTTTAGTATAAAATTTCAGTACGTCATGGAAGCTAAAAAAGATATGTCATTTATGATGATTTAATGATTACCAACAAATAACTCAATTCTGTGTTTTTTTCCACAGATTTCATAAAGAAATTCATAAACAACGTCTTTGTCAAAATCTGTTTGGAAACAAAAAAATAAATAAGTTGAGGGCAACACAGCAACGGAAAAAAACATTTAGTCAATTTAATTAAATTAGGTCTGATTCAATAGTTATATCTGGTCACTGAAGAAGGACAGTTGAAACATAACCAAAAACAAGCCTCTAGATGAGGCAGAGCAGTGGGATATATAAGTGAACCTCGGAGGGAATCTTATTATACGCCCACTTTCTCAATGTGAAGTGGGGACTATATAGGAATCTAGTTGACTGTAACGTCCTGTAACATAACACATAGTCGTGTTGCGTCCCATAACACAGTTTTGTTCTGTCGTGTCCGGTAACACGTTTGTAATACTTGCATATCTCAAACAGTTTTGAATGGGTTGTTCCCAAACTTCATCTACTCATAACAACTGATGACCTTATGCCCCTCTACAGCACTCATTGCTGATTGCCTTATTCATTAAGAATTATGGCCCTTTGTTTCACTTAGAAATTTCTACTCTAATATTGTTTAATGTCCTGTAACACATTTTTTCTCAAACATTTTCGAATTAATTGTTCCCAGTGACTTCATGTACACATAATAACTGATGACCTTATGCCCTCTACAGCACTCATTGTTGATTGCCTTATTTATTATACAATTATGGCCCTTTGTTTGACTTAGAGCTTTCCACTCTAATATTGTATCATGTATTTAATATAAAACATTTTTTCTCGAACATTTTCGAATTGATTGTCCCAAATTTCATGTACACAAAACAATTGATGACCTTATGTCCCTCTACATCATCCATTGTTGATTGCCTAATTTATTGCAGAATTATGGCCCATTGTGTGGCTTAGAATGTTCCACTCTAATCAGTGCTCACGAATTAGGTCAAAATCTGGTTGGGGCTTGTCCCTTTTTGCCATATTTTACTATATAATTCAAGGTCTGTCAATATTAATTCAGGGCCTGCCTGTCAAAAATATATTCTGTGAGCACTGCTAATATTGTAAAATATTGTAAAATGTCCTGTATCACATTTTTTCTCAAATTACCAGATATGTCTCCCTCACTTTGTGGAGAGGGGAGACATATTGTTTTTGTGCTGTCTGTCTGTCTGTCTGCTTGTCTGTCTGTCTGTCTGTCTGTCTGGCATGTGTATGTCACAATATTTGTCCTGACTAGTTCTCCTGAACCCCTGGCCAGATTTCAGTGAAACTTTGCAGGGATGACTTGATGTGCATATCTTCATCGTGTTCCGGTTAAATGATTTTTGGCGGAGTTATGGCCCTTTAAAAGGTTTAAGTACATAAACTTTGTCCAGACTAAGTCTCCTGTATACATAGCCAGATTTCAACAAAACTTGGCAGGGATGATCAGTACCAAGCCTAGTTGTGTGTATCATTACTGTGTTCTAGGTGAAATTTGTTTGGTGGAGTTATGGCCCTTTAAAGGTTTTAATACACAAACTTTGTCTGGACTAGTTCTCCTGAACCCTTGGCCAGATTTCAACGACACTTGGCAAGAATATTCAGTACCAAGCCTAGTTGCGCATGTCATTGCTGTGTTTCAGTCGAATGATGTTTGGCAGAGTTATGGCCCTTTAAAGGTTTTAATGCAAAAACATTTTGTGTCTGTGCTGTATCCTTATTCCAAAAATGTCAACATGAGTATTAGTTTTTGCATATTTATTTTCCCTCTAACTGTATTTGCAGGTTGACAAAAGTTCCATAAAGCCAAAGGACATTAACTTTACAGATATCGTTGTTGATATACAGTTTCATCCAGAGAAAGATGTCATAGCATCAGGCTCCATAGAGGGAGATGTATTCTTGTAAGTTTGTATGGTGTTTTACGTCATTTTTAACACATGCAAGGTTATATATGACGGTCGATTTTTGTGGGTGAGGCAGACGACCCACTTTTCCTGGGTAGAACCAGTACTGTACACCTCCCGTCATCCGTAAGAATCGACACTTCCTAACTTACAAGTCAAGCTCCCAGTGAGATTCGAACCTGCAGTGGTGAGAGGCAAAGGTTTACAATGCAAAGTTGTTAACCATTCGGCCATGGAGACGCTCTATTCGTGTAAATAAAGTTAAATATACAAGAACGAGATCAATGTGACAAAAACAGAATTTGTTTGTTTGTTCCCTTAATCTGGTGGTGTTGTAATAATACAGATCGAAATTGACGTCACAAAATACAACTAAATTTCATGAAATGATTGAGCCATTGAATAATAGATGCACGATCAGATTCAACTGATTCCCATCAGTTTTAGGACAAACTCATCAACATTTGTACAATGAAATCTATTATTAAGCAATATCAGTCGACAGTCGGTGTTATTGAAATGCATTACAAAAATTAAATTATGAATTCATGTGACTGACTGATAACAGCAGAATGATGACAAATGAACAATAAACTGTGGCATGATTTGTTAACCTTAAGATTGTGTAAGTCGAAAAATATTTTACAATATTTGTAACTTGTTTGTTATTTTAAATATATAATTCTTGACAGCAGAACAATGACAAATGTACATTAAAATGGTGTCAAAACAGGTTCAAGATGGAAAATATTTAACAATACATGTATTTGTTAGTTCTTGTTGAATAATTTACTGTTGATATAATCATTAACAAATAAATAGAGGTTTAAAATATTACATTTTATATAGACATTGAATCCAGTTATTTGGAAATTATATTAAAAAGTAAAAAAACGACACTGTCATGACTCATATTCGAATGATATATAAAACAGATATGTGCATTACCGTCTTTTGTTTGTAACGTCTGCAATTTGACAATCCACAGGCACTCTTATACAGCCACTGGTGAGAACAGCGAGTTGATGAAACTCACCCACCACAAGAAGTCATGTCGTGTTCTCAGATTCTCACCCAGTGGAGAAGAACTATACACAGGGTCAAAGGACAAGTCAATTAACACATTGGATTTGAACACAGGGACACTAAAACAAAGCTTGAAAAAGGCTCATGAGTAAGTGTTTGAAACATAATTTATGCCCAGTTGTTCACAAGGTGGTCAACACTATCACTTATTTATGGCCTAAACAGAACAGTGGTTTGTTTTCCTGTAACAGGCTGAAAAAACAAATAGGATAGGTTTGTAGGTAAATCTAGGTTTATTACTGTTTAGAATTGTCCATTCTGTACTAATTTTAAACAAGATCATGTTTCCTGCAGATTATAACTTCTCTGTAAAAACAAAACAAAACAAAACACTTTAAAAAATGTAAAACAAAAACAGTTATTATTGTTTGGTGGATGGGGTAAGGACGAAACGGGGTTGATTGGGTTATAGGAAACAATTTCTTTTGTTTTTAACTTAGTCAAGTAAGAAGCAAGTAAGGTTTGACCTGAAATGGTGTTGGTATTGGGTTTCATAATGTTCATTAACTCTAGGAAGGGATGCCAGATTTTATGTTTCACAACTGGGTCTACAGCTGCCAGCATATATGTTGAGATTGCTTGCCAAGCATTATATTATATTTGCCAATGAGTCAAATGAGATTAATAGTAAGCACGACTGTGAGATTCTATTTATCACATACCTCATAACATCACGTTCGTTCTAACAGTCTGGGCTTAGTTGGCTACACTGTTGTTCTGTCTATTGTCTAAAAAGCTACAAAGTCAAAATTAGCCTTCAGAATTAATATAATTTACAGTCACTACTGTTCTTTTAACACCATAAACCCATGCAATTTGTTAGCTAAAACATCAGAAAGTGTGCCTTAACTGGTTGTCATCATAAAACAATGGGGTGGTCTGCTTCTACCACAAAAAAGTCAATCATCATATTATATGGCATAAAATGTGCTAAAATGATGTAAAACACCATTGAAACAAACCATTTATTATACTCCTGAAAACCATTGTATGGGATAAATAAAAGTTCATAACTGTGTTGACACACACGGTATCCATTTTGATCTGAAACAGATACAAAGTGGTTTGTGAACACAGCAGAGATTTAACTTCAATACCAAGTTGATGTGTTTTGAACAATCATTATAGAATTTAACAAATTTAGATTGTTGAACAGAGAACATTATTTTCCTCTTCAACAGACACTCTTCTCCATTCTGCAGAGCAAATTGTGTGAAAAGTCTTTTAGTACCAATAGTGGACAAGTGGGAGCTTCTCTGCTGAAATTTGAAAATATATATACTAAACATGTTCTTATAAACGTCTTGATTTTCTATTCAACTGAAACTTTCAGTATATGTTTGTCTAAGATCTAGTTAAAATCAGAGACGGCTAAGGTGGACTTATAATTTAATTCGTAAACTCAATTATAAAAATATTTAAATTTTAGACTATCAACGGACTCAACTCCTGTATTTCAGTTTTAATAGTATATAATAACTAAATATGGGTGTGATTTGCATTTGCAGCAAGACATTTTAATACATGGCAAATCAGTAGACCTTGGACTCTGCTGGCGGTGGTAAGGACTGATTCCTGTAAATTGCTCCATGGAAGCAGATATCCACCGATGTTCCATGAATCACGTTCTTGTACACAAATGAATGTGTCGTAGAAATGCGCTATTATAGTCGTCAGGAACACAGCATTTACAATAGAGATTGTCCTTACACGTCAATATCTGAAACTGGCTGAAAAGATCTTTCAGATTTCATGTACACAGATTAATATCAATAACATATCAAATATATATTTATATTATAGCCATATCAATCTTTTTAGGGGGGCAGGTGGGACTCACTATTGTACTTTTCCAATTCTGTGCTATTGTATAGCGATGTGTCTTGCGTGCAAACCAAACCTCGAATGACTTACTAAAATGACCACTTCACTGCGTGGTCATTTACCACCAAATACCATTCAACGAAATGCATGATTATCCCAATAATCCTCAACTGAACTCTTGTATAATTAGCTACTACGTGATACATATGCTCACGTGATACTTCTAACTACTTACAAATTAATTTCATCGTCCTTTGAACTTAACAAATATAAATTTATATAAAGTGTGGAACTCGGACTAAACATATTACAGAATATCATTCCAGATTTAAATCTTAACTTGTTGATCTCATTTCTCACACAACACATTCTATAAAACTGATTTGTTCCAGGGCTCCAATCTACAGTATGTTGGTTACTGGGGAGAATTTTCTGGTTACCGGGGACGACGATGGTCATCTGAAGGTAAAGTGTTGTGCTTGTAAATAGTACAATCATACTGATCTCAAACTTTTACAAATGAGATGCAACTATATCACTATATAGAACTGGGTTTTAATATTAATATTCAGTTGCAGAACTATAAGGACAGATATTAAAAGTTAAATTTGGTTATAGAGCACATAAAGGTTTTCTCTAACTGGAATGAATTCCAAATGCAGCCTCCAATTACAAAGAAATCAAATTATGAAGTATAGTAGAACCTTGACACTGGCAGAGTAGACATAGAACCTTCACACCTGCAGAGTAGACATAGAACCTTCACACCTGCAGAGTAGACATAGAACCTTCACACCTGCAGAGTAGACATAGAACCTTCACACCTGCAGAGTAGACATAGAACCTTCACACCTGCAGAGTAGACATAGAACCTTCACACCTGCAGAGTAGACATAGAACCTTCACACCTGCAGAGTAGACATAGAACCTTCACACCTGCAGAGTAGACATAGAACCTTCACACCTGCAGAGTAGACATAGAACCTTCACACCTGCAGAGTAGACATAGAACCTTCACACCTGCAGAGTAGACATAGAACCTTCACACCTGCAGAGTAGACATAGAACCTTCACACCTGCAGAGTAGACATAGAACCTTCACACCTGCAGAGTAGACATAGAACCTTCACACCTGCAGAGTAGACATAGAACCTTCACACCTGCAGAGTAGACATAGAACCTTCACACCTGCAGAGTAGACATAGAACCTTCACACCTGCAGAGTAGACATAGAACCTTCACACCTGCAGAGTAGACATAGAACCTTCACACCTGCAGAGTAGACATAGAACCTTCACACCTGCAGAGTAGACATAGAACCTTCACACCTGCAGAGTAGACATAGAACCTTCACACCTGCAGAGTAGACATAGAACCTTCACACCTGCAGAGTAGACATAGAACCTTCACACCTGCAGAGTAGACATAGAACCTTCACACCTGCAGAGTAGACATAGAACCTTCACACCTGCAGAGTAGACATAGAACCTTCACACCTGCAGAGTAGACATAGAACCTTCACACCTGCAGAGTAGACATAGAACCTTCACACCTGCAGAGTAGACATAGAACCTTCACACCTGCAGAGTAGACATAGAACCTTCACACCTGCAGAGTAGACATAGAACCTTCACACCTGCAGAGTAGACATAGAACCTTCACACCTGCAGAGTAGACATAGAACCTTCACACCTGCAGAGTAGACATAGAACCTTCACACCTGCAGAGTAGACATAGAACCTTCACACCTGCAGAGTAGACATAGAACCTTCACACCTGCAGAGTAGACATAGAACCTTCACACCTGCAGAGTAGACATAGAACCTTCACACCTGCAGCATTGTAGAACCTTCACATTTTGGTCGTGTTCGGCTGTCACTCGTGTTGTATCCCGGAAACAACTCAGGGATACAGATACATCATGAATATATGTAAATTAATGCTTTAAAAAACAATTTACCTGTAATAACATATGGCAAGATGTTACGTAATGTTTTATATAGCATCAGTATAAGAACTACAACGTTCCAATTCTTTTCTTCTGTAGTTGTGGGATCTACGTCAGCAGAAAGCTGTGATGGAGTTGAAAGAAAATGCAGAATTTATCAGTGACATAGCTGTGGATAAGCAGAAGAGAACATTACTTGCAACAAGGTAAACGATAGAATTGGTCAGCAACAGTACACATGCAAGATACACACTGGTTCTCCAGTACATGTGTTTACATGCAAGATACACACTCGTTGAGGTGGTCATCTCCCCAGTACATGTGTTTACATACAAGATACAAAATCCTTGAGGTGGCCATCTCTTCAGTACATGTGTTTCCATACATATACAAAATCCTTGAGGTGGCCATCTCTTCAGTACTTGTGTTTCCATGCAAGATATAAAAATCATTGAGGGGGCCATCTCTTCAACTTGCTGAAATTAATAGGGATGAGGGGCTAAAATAAAACAACAAAAAAACTTCTTAACTTTCTCAATTCTTTATGTTATGTGACTACTTTATTTCTAAAAAAATGTACAGTTATCATCGGTAAATAATTTCCCAAAAGAACCACCTGCTTGGTAGGTATTCATAACTTTTACATGACATCATCAACATAATTTGATCAATCAGTGATCAGTAAAATAAAACACTTCCACATTCTGGTAGGGGGTAAACTTGTTGTTCATCGTTGATGCTCAGCTGACTTTAGTCCTTTATAAAACTAATTTGTAGTGATAATTGTGTTAAAAGCTTAATTTTTGTGTATATTTACTTATCTTCTTGTGGTGCTGCTGTCTGATTTTAAAACACCAATACAGGGCCTCCCCGGGGTATTTTTTTTCTTTCGCAACTATCAAACAAACATTAACCATAGAATCATTTTCGTTGTTTGATCGTCTGCCATGCTCGCCGATGTTTGTATAAGAGCTTAAAACCCGATATCAAGCTGTGTTGTCTTAATCCTGTTATTACTTAATGGCATCAATTATCTTCTCAGAGAGTGTCAGACAGTTTGTTTACAAAATGTTATTTGCAAGCATCAATGATCCACAATATACACGCGTGATCAATCGACTGGTTATGATAATTTTGTTAGTTTTTGTAACCAGCCAGCGAACGTTATTCATGTAGTTTAGTGAACCAGTCCACTTTTCTATTAGACTGTTACACTGTGCATGTCCACTAAGAACACTGTGTAGCAGTCTATTTTCTATATCCGCTTACAGCATTGAAAATATGTAAATATCAGCTTTGATTTTCCTTTCGCAAATCATTTTCGCAAAAGCTTAAAACAGATCGCAAATGTTTCTTTTCTTTCTCCATTTGCGACATTGGCGAACCACAGCGGAGGCCCAGCCAATATGGATACATTTAATTTAAATTATGGTCTAAATATTTCCATTTTCCATATAGAGATTGAGGATAGAGTCCGAGTAAACCCTTTTATTTTCACCTTCTGAATGTCTCAACAATTCGGAAATGGGTAACTATAATGACAGGGTGTGAAAGTTATAAATTGGTTCTTCACGCAGTTTTGCAGGCTCAAGTCTCGATATTATAGATTGCATCATATGATTTAAATAAATAACACAACATTTTGAAGTTTTAACAAGCCTGTTATTTTGTGACCAAAGTGTTCAATTTAAATGTACTAGTATTCTAAAGCATTCTATATAGCTTCTACAATGTTGTCGATGATTTGAGATCTTAAGGTTTTGATGTGGTAGTTTGAACAGATGGGCAACTATCACTATTTCCTTTTGCTTTGCACAATGAAAGAAACTACGCCACCAGATAACAGCAAAATTACACGACAAAACTGTTTATCAAACTCGATATATATAATTATCTACATGTGGCGATTAAATAGGTTTATTCGCTGAATGAGTTGGTAACTCATAATTCGACGATCCAGTTTTGGGCTTTGATCGGTCTGGTTAAAAACATTTATATTGTGTCTATAGAGTTTGTATTCTTAAAATATGTAAGTTATATATATATACCTCATTGTCAGTAGGTTTAGAAACCTATTAGAAATGGTGTACAACTGTCGTAAAATGTGCCTGTTTATGGCAGGATAGTGACTTTCATTTCAGTGGAGTTTTGATGTAGGGGTGTGAGGGAGGATGGGGTTTGGTAGATATGGGAAGTCATTTATACAGATGGACCCCTCATTATTTCATTATTTTAATTTCAGTGGAGATGGTACATTGACAGCCATCAACTTGAGAAGGAAGAAGCTGGAACTTCAGTCAGAACTGTTTGATTCAGAGTTTTTGTCACTGGCAATAATAAAGGTAATATCATATACTCACCCTGCAGTGACTGTGTATGGCAAGCCATCACCCTGCAGTGGTTGTTTGTATGGCAAGCCATCACCCTACAGTGGTTGTTTGTATGGCAAGTCATCACCCTACAGTGGCTATTTGTATGGCAATCCATCACCTTACAGTGGTTGTTTGTATGGCAAGCCATCACCCTACAGTGGCTATTTGTATGGCAAGCCATCACCCTACAGTGGTTGTTTGTATGGCAAGCAATCACCCTACAGTGGCTATTTGTATGGCAAGCCATCACCCTAAGGTGGTTGTTTGTATGGCAAGCCATCACCCTACAGTGGCTATTTGTATGGCAAGCCATCACCCTACAGTGGTTGTTTGTATGGCAAACCATCACTCTACAGTGGTTGTTTGTATGGCAAGCCATCACCCTACAGTGGTTGTATGTATGGCAAGCCATCACCCTACAGTGGCTCTTTGTATCGCAAGCCATCACCCTACAGTGGTTGTTTGTATGGCAAGCCATCATCCTACAGTGGCTATTTGTATGGCAAGCCATCACGCTACAGTGGCTGTTTGTATGGCAAGCCATCACCCTACAGTGGTTATTTGTATGGCAAGCCATCACCCTACAGTGGTTGTTTGTATGGCAAGCCATCACCGTACATTGACTGTTTGTATGGCAAGCCATCCCCCTACAGTGGTTGTTTGTATGGCATGCCATCACTCTACAGTGGCTGTTTGTATGGCAAGCCATCACTCTACAGTGGTTGGTTGTATGGCAAGCCATCACCCTACAGTGGTTGGTTGTATGGCAAGCCATCACCCTACAGTGACTGTTTGTATGGCAAGCCATCCCCTACAGTGGCAGTTTGTATGGCATGCCATCACTCTACAGTGGTTGTTTGTATGCCATGCCATCACCCTACAGTGACTGTTTGTATGGCAAGCCATCACAATACAGTGGCTGTTTGTATGACAGGCCATCAACCTATAGTGGCAGTTTGTATGGCAATCCATCAAACTACAGTGGCAGTTTGTATGGCAAGCCATCACCCTGCAGTGACTGTATGTATGACAGGCCATCAACCTATAGTGGCTGTGTGTATGACAGGCCATCAACCTATAGTGGCTGTTTGTATGGCAAGCCATCAACCTACAGTGGCTGTTTGTATGACAGGCCATCAACCTATAGTGGCTGTTTGTATGACAGGCCATCAACCTATAGTGGCTGTTTGTATGGCAAGCCATCATCCTACAGTGGCTGTTTGTATGGCAAGCCATCACCCTACAGTGATTGTTTGTATGGAAAGACATCACCCTACAGTGGCTGTTTGTATGGCAAGCCATTACCTTACATAGACTGTTTGTATGGCAAGCCATCACTCTACAGTGGCTGTTTTTATGGCAAGCCATCACCCTACAGTCGCTGTTTGTATGGCAAGCCATCACCCTACAGTGGTTGTTTGTATGATGGGTCATCATCCTTCAGTGGCTGTTTGTATGGCAAGCCATCATCCTATGGTGGTTGTTTGTATGGTGGACCATCATCCTACAGTGGCTGTTTGTATGGCAAGCCTTCACCCTACAGTGACTGTTTGTATGGTGGGCCATCATCCTACAGTGGCTGTTGTATGGCAAGCCATCACCCTACAGTGGCTGTTTATATGGTGGACCATCATCATACAGTGGCTGTTGTATGGCAAGCCATCATCCTACAGTGGCTGTTTGTATGGCAAGCCATCACCCTACAGTAGCTATTTGTATGGCAAGCCATCACCCTACAGTGGTTGTTTGTATGGCAAGCCATCACCCTACAGTGGTTGTTTGTATGGCAAGTCATCACCCTACAGTGGCTATTTGTATGGCAAGCCATCACCCTATGGTGGTTGTTTGTATGGCAAGCCATCACCCTACAGTGGTTGTTTGTATGGCAAGTCATCACCCTACAGTGGTTGTTTGAATGGCAAGCCATCACCCAACATTGGTTATTTGTATGGCAAGCCATCATGCTACAGTGGCTGTTTGTATGGCAAGCCATCACCCTACAGTGGTTGTTTGTATGGCAAGCCATCACCCTACAGTGGTTGGTTGTATGGCAAGCCATCACCCTACAATGGTTGTTTGTATGACAAGCCATCACCCTACAGTGGTTGGTTGTATGGCAAGCCATCACCCTACAGTGACTGTTTGTATGGCAAGCCATCCCCTACAGTGGTTGTTTGTATGGCATGCCATCACTCTACAGTGGCTGTTTGTATGGCAAGCCATCACCCTACAGTGGTTGTATGTATGGCAAGCCATCACCCTACAGTGGCTCTTTGTATCACAAGCCATCACCCTACAGTGGTTGTTTGTATGGCAAGCCATCATCCTACAGTGGCTATTTGTATGGCAAGCCATCACGCTACAGTGGCTGTTTGTATGGCAAGCCATCACCCTACAGTGGTTATTTGTATGGCAAGCCATCACCCTACAGTGGTTGTTTGTATGGCAAGCCATGACCCTACATTGACTGTTTGTATGGCAAGCTATCCCCCTACAGTGGTTGTTTGTATGGCATGCCATCACTCTACAGTGGTTGTTTGTATGCCATGCCATCACCCTACAGTGACTGTTTGTATGGCAAGCCATCACAATACAGTGGCAGTTTGTATGGCATGCCATCACTCTACAGTGGTTGTTTGTATGCCATGCCATCACCCTACAGTGACTGTTTGTATGGCAAGCCATCACAATACAGTGGCTGTTTGTATGACAGGCCATCAACCTAAAGTGGCAGTTTGTATGGCAATCCATCAACCTACAGTGGCAGTTTGTATGGCAAGCCATCACCCTGCAGTGACTGTATGTATGACAGGCCATCAACCTATAGTGGCTGTGTGTATGACAGGCCATCAACCTATAGTGGCTGTTTGTATGGCAAGCCATCAACCTACAGTGGCTGTTTGTATGACAGGCCATCAACCTATAGTGGCTGTTTGTATGACAGGCCATCAACCTATAGTGGCTGTTTGTATGGCAAGCCATCATCCTACAGTGGCTGTTTGTATGGCAAGCCATCACCCTACAGTGATTGTTTGTATGACAAGACATCACCCTACAGTGGCTGTTTGTATGGCAAGCCATTACCTTACATAGACTGTTTGTATGGCAAGCCATCACTCTACAGTGGCTGTTTTTATGGCAAGCCATCACCCTACAGTCGCTGTTTGTATGGCAAGCAATCACCCTACAGTGGTTGTTTGTATGATGGGCCATCATCCTTCAGTGGCTGTTTGTATGGCAAGCCATCATCCTATGGTGGTTGTTTGTATGGTGGACCATCATCCTACAGTGGCTGTTTGTATGGCAAGCCTTTACCCTACAGTGACTGTTTGTATGGTGGGCCATCATCCTACAGTGGCTGTTGTATGGCAAGCCATCACCCTACAGTGGCTGTTTGTATGGTGGACCATCATCAAACAGTGGCTGTTGTATGGCAAGCCACCACCCTTCAGTGGCTGTTTGTATGGCAAGCCATCACCCTACAGTGGCTATTTGTATTTCAAGCCATCACCCTACAGTGGTTGTTTGTATGGCAAGTCATCACCCTACAGTGGCTATTTGTATGGCAAGCCATCACCCTATGGTGGTTGTTTGTATGGCAAGCCATCACCCTACAGTGGTTGTTTGTATGGCAAGTCATCACCCTACAGTGGTTGTTTGTATGGCAAGCCATCACCCTACAGTGGTTGTTTGTATGGCAAGCCATCACCCTACAGTGGTTGTTTGTATGGCAAGTCATCACCCTACAGTGGCTATTTGTATGGCAAGCCATCACCCTATGGTGGTTGTTTGTATGGCAAGCCATCACCCTACAGTGGTTGTTTGTATGGCAAGTCATCACCCTACAGTGGTTGTTTGTATGGCAAGCCATCACCCAACAGTGGTTATTTGTATGGAAGCCATCATGCTACAGTGGCTGTTTGTATGGCAAGCCATCACCCTACAGTGGTTGTTTGTATGGCAAGCCATCACCCTACAGTGGTTGGTTGTATCGCAAGCCATCACCCTACAGTGGTTGTTTGTATGACAAGCCATCACCCTACAGTGGTTGGTTGTATGGCAAGCCATCAACCTACAGTGACTGTTTGTATGGCAAGCCATCCCCTACAGTGGTTGTTTGTATGGCATGCCATCACTCTACAGTGGTTGTTTGTATGGCAAGTCATCACCCTACAGTGGTTGTTTGTATGGCAAGCCATCACCCAACAGTGGTTATTTGTATGGCAAGCCATCATGCTACAGTGGCTGTTTGTATGGCAAGCCATCACCCTACAGTGGTTGTTTGTATGGCAAGCCATCACCCTACAGTGGTTGGTTGTATGGCAAGCCATCACCCTACAGTGGTTGTTTGTATGGCAAGCCATTACCCTACAGTGGTTGGTTGTATGGCAAGCCATCACCCTACAGTGACTGTTTGTATGACAAGCCATCCCATACAGTGGTTGTTTGTATGGCATGCCATCACCCTACAGTGACTGTTTGTATGGCAAGCCATCAACCTACAGTGGCAGTTTGTATGGCAAGCCATCACCCTACAGTGACTGTATGTATGACAGGCCTTCAACCTATAGTGGCTGTGTGTATGGCAGACCATCAACCTATAGTGGCTGTGTGTATGACAGGCCATCAACCTATAGTGGCTGTTTGTATGGCAAGCCATCAACCTACAGTGGCTGTTTGTATGACAGGCCATCAACCTATAGTGGCTGTTTGTACGACAGGCCATCAACCTATAGTGGCTGTTTGTATGGCAAGCCATCATCCTACAGTGGCTGTTTGAATGGCAAGCCATCACCCTACAGTGATTGTTTGTATGGCAAGACATCACCCTACAGTGTATGTTTGTATGGCAAGCCATTACCTTACAGTGACTGTTTGTATGGCAAGCCATCACTCTACAGTGGCAGTTTTTATGGCAAGCCATCACCCTACAGTCGCTGTTTGTATGGCAAGCCATCATCCTACAGTGGCTGTTTGTATGGCAAGCCATCATCCTACAGTGGTTGTTTGTATGGCAAGTTATCACCCTACAGTGGCTGTTTGTATGGCAATCCATCACCTTACAGTGACTGTTTGTATGGCAAGCCATCACTCTACAGTGGCTGTTTTTATGGCAAGCCATCACCCTACAGTGGTTGTTTGTATGGTGGGCCATCATCCTACAGTGTTTGTTTGTATGGCAAGCCATCATCCTACGGTGGTTGTTTGTATGGTGGACCATCATCCTACAGTGGCTGTTTGTTTGGCAAGCCATCACCCTACAGTAACTGTTTGTATGGTGGGCCATCATCCTACAGTGGCTGTTGTATGGCAAGCCATCACCCTACAGTGGCTGTTTGTATGGCAAGCCATCACCCTACAGTGGCTGTTTGTATGGTAGGCCATCATCCTACAGTGGCTGTTGTATGGCAAGCCATCACCCTACAGTGGCTGTTTGTATGGCAAGCCATCACCCTACAGTGGCTGTTTGTATGGCAAGCCATCACCCTACAGTGGCTATTTGTATGGCAAGCCATCATCCTACAGTGGTTGTTTGTATGGCAAGCCATCACCCTACAG
This sequence comes from Cyrtodaria siliqua, assembly GCA_037043455.1. Classification (NCBI taxonomy): domain Eukaryota; kingdom Metazoa; phylum Mollusca; class Bivalvia; order Adapedonta; family Hiatellidae; genus Cyrtodaria; species Cyrtodaria siliqua. The sequence goes on along the minus strand of JAWPHD010007519.1, from coordinate 55,870 downwards.
TGGTTGTTTGTATGGCAAGTCATTACCCTACAGTGGCTATTTGTATGGCAAGCCATCACCCTACAGTGGCTGTTTGTATGGCAAGCCATCACCCTACAGTGGTTGTTTGTATGGCAACCCATCACCAAACAGTGGTTATTTGTATGGCAAGCCATCATGATACAGTGGCTGTTTGTATGGCAAGTCATCACCCTACAGTGGTTGTTTGTATGGCAAGCCATCACCCTACAGTGGTTGGTTGTATGGCAAGCCATCACCCTACAATGGTTGTTTGTATGACAAGCCATCACCCTACAGTTGTTGGTTGTATGGCAAGCCATCACCCTACAGTGACTGTTTGTATGGCAAGCCATCCCCTACAGTGGTTGTTTGTATGGCATGCCATCACTCTACAGTGGCTGTTTGTATGGCAAGCCATCACCCTACAGTGGTTGTTTGTATGGCAAGCCATCACCCTACAGTGGTTGTTTGTATGGCAAGTCATCACCCTACAGTGGCTGTTTGTATGGCAAGCCATAACCTACAGTGGTTGTTTGTATGGCAAGCCATCACCCTATAGTGGTTGGTTGTATGGCAAGCCATCACCCTACAGTGGTTGTTTGTATGGCAAGCCATTACCCTACAGTGGTTGGTTGTATGGCAAGCCATCACCCTACAGTGACTGTTGTATGACGAGCCATCCCCTACAGTGGTTGTTTGTATGGCAGGCCATCACCCTACAGTGACTGTTTGTATGGCAAGACATCACAATACAGTGGCTGTTTGTATGACAGGCCATCAAGCTATAGTGGCTGTTTGTATGACAGGTCATCAACCTATTGTATGGCACTCCATCAACCTACAGTGGCAGTTTGTATGGCAAGCCATCACCCTACAGTGACTGTATGTATGACAGGCCTTCAACCTATAGTGGCTGTGTGTATGGCAGACCATCAACCTATAGTGGCTGTGTGTGACAGGCCATCAACCTATAGTGGCTGTTTGTATGGCAAGCCATCAACCTACAGTGGCTGTTTGTATGACAGGCCATCAACCTATAGTGGCTGTTTGTACGACAGGCCATCAACCTATAGTGGCTGTTTGTATGGCAAGCCATCATCCTACAGTGGCTGTTTGAATGGCAAGCCATCACCCTACAGTGATTGTTTGAATGGCAAGCCATCATCCTACAGTGGCTGTTTGTATGGCAAGCCATTACCTTACAGTGACTGTTTGTATGGCAAGCCATCACTCTACAGTGGCAGTTTTTATGGCAAGCCATCACCCTACAGTCGCTGTTTGTATGGCAAGCCATCATCATACAGTGGCTGTTTGTATGGCAAGCCATCACCCTACAGTGGTTGTTTGTATGGCAAGTTATCACCCTACAGTGGCTGTTTGTATGGCAATCCATCACCTTACAGTGACTGTTTGTATGGCAAGCCATCACTCTACAGTTGCTGTTTTTATGGCAAGCCATCACCCTACAGTTGCTGTTTGTATGGCAAGCCATCACCCTACAGTGGTTTTTTGTATGGTGGGCCATCATCCTACAGTGGTTGTTTGTATGGCAAGCCATCATCCTACGGTGGTTGTTTGTATGGTGGACCATCATCCTACAGTGGCTGTTTGTATGGCAAGCCATCACCCTACAGTAACTGTTTGTATGGTGGGCCATCATCCTATAGTGGCTGTTGTATGGCAAGCCATCACCCTACAGTGGCTGTTTGTATGGCAAGCCATCACCCTACAGTGGCTGTTTGTATGGTGGGCCATCATCCTACAGTGGCTGTTGTATGGCAAGCCATCACCCTACAGTGGCTGTTTGTATGGCAAGCCATCACCCTACAGTGGCTGTTTGTATGGCAAGCCATCACCCTATAGTGGCTGTTTGTATGGTGGGCTATCATCCTACAGTGGCTGTTTGTATGGCAAGCCACCACCATACAGTGGCTGTTTGTATGGCAAGCCATCACCCTACAGTGGCTGTTTGTATGGCAAACCATCACCCTACTGTGGCTGCTTTTATGGCAAGCCATCAACATATAGTGGCTGTTTGTATGGCAAGCCATCACCCTACAGTGGTTGTTTGTATGGCAAGCCACCACCCTACAGTGGCTGTTTGTATGGCAAGTTATCGCCCTACAGTGACTGTTTGTATGGCAGGCCATCACCCTACAGAGAGTGTTTGTATGGCAGGCCATCAACCTATAGTGGTTGTTTGTATGACCGGCCATCACCCAATAGTGGTTGTTTGTATGACCGGCCATCACCCAATAGTGGCTGTATACTCCCTATTTAAGTTTTTGATATCGCTATATCATTTTTTGGTAATATAAATTAGGTCAGTCTTCTTTTAAGATGAATACTTTTACTTAAATAGACCATGCATGTAAAAATCTTCTTCTTAAGTAACAATAAATTGATTTTTACCGTTGTTTTTCTAAGTTTTAGATTTAATTGTTTTGTCGGACCAGGATTTCCTCATGTAATGAAATTGAAAACGTAGTTTTTTATTCAGAGAGGAGAGAAAGTGGTGTGTGGGTGTGGTGACGGGGAGCTGAACATCTTCAACTGGGGTTCTTGGGGCAACATCAGTGACCGGTTCCCAGGACACCCCATGTCTATAGACTGTATGGTACCCCTCACTGAAGACATCATTTGTACTGGTTCTTGTGACGGTATGATCAGGTAAATATATGGTAGTTTCCGTGGACACCAATATCTATGGACTGTATAATAAACCCTTGCTGAAGATATTTGTTCTGAATAAGTCATTTATACCTTGTGATGGTATGCTTAGGTGATATACACTGGTTCTCTGGACACTCCATGAATCTAGATAGCTGGAAACCAGTTGTACAAGCTCTTGTTATTGTATTATGATGTTATTAATTAAGTGTTTTCATATTGGCTCAGTTATTGGTCCAAGGACTGTCATATTGGCCCCAAGGCTGAAGGCCGCCGGCCAATATGACAGTCCGAGGACCAATAACTGGGCCAATATGAAAACACTTAATGACATTTTTTTAATTAACTACTTAATATCTCTTTTTATTCCTATGTTTTAATATCATTTACAGATAAAAAAAAACAAGAGGTATCTGTTCAGTATAACATTTAATGACAAGTATACGATTCAAATAAATCTTCCCCTGTTACCAATCTCTGGCGCGTGGGAAAATCACACACAGACGTGATAATAGCTATATTTCAGTGAAGTCGATGTAACCGAATTTACAAATAATCAAACCTTAATTATTTTGATTGTCTACATTACATAGGCGAACTTAGCTGCGACGTTGTGTTTTTTCTTCAAAATGGCGTCCTTAAAGAAAACAAAGCCTTGGTCATATTGGCCGTGTTGGCTTATCCAATCAGATTGCTTGAATTTCATATTGGCCGAGTTTTCTCATATTGGCCGGGTTTCTCTCCATATTGGCCTTGTTTTTACCATATGATGCGTGCAGTTTCCTGCAAACCATGGCAGATATTAAGTAGGGTAACTCGCCCCTGAGTCGGACAGGTTATTGGTTCTCGGCACCTCTGTCTATTTGTGCTCATGCTCCTGCTTGCTGAAACCATCTGGTTTCTTCCTTAGTGTTTAATGTATCATTCGATGTCATTTGTTTAGCGGTACCAGCATTTTTGCTGGGATTACGTCATACTTTTCGCACTCTGACAGCAAAATTCGCCCTTGAGTCTGACATTTTTTTCAACTTCAGTAGTGGGTCATAAAATTGCTTCGATGTTGCCATAAGCTCAAATAAAGACATTGTCCTTATTTTTCTTCATATATGTACATAAATTTCCTTACATAAATAACAAATATTTTAGATGTCTTCTTGTGTAAAATGTACGGATATTGGCTCCTGACTTCAGTGTTTGTCTTCAGGGCAGATATATTAGACATGCCCCAAAGTCGAACATGTAATTGCCCTTGAGTTCGGACTATACACGGTAACTGGATAAATCAATAGATTGGGGGTAATTCTTGTTGTTTTTGAATGAAAGAAATCATTTGGATTGCCTCCCCTTTCATAGTAACAGTATTGACCCGTTGACTATTCAACCATCAATAACTGTCCGATTCAAGGGCAAGTCCGACTTACCGAAGCATTGTGGTGTAGTGGTTATAGCGTCTGCCTTGCATTCGGGAGGGTCCTTGGGTATCGAGTCCCCTGACCGCGTTCCTAACCAAAGACTTTAAAAATGGAAGTAGTCACTTGTAACCCTTGCCTGACGAAGCAAATAATGGGTTGTTGCTGCGAAACTGATTGCCCAGTGTCAGAATAATGTGACTGGTGGGTATCATGTCTACTACGGCGTGGTATTCCAGTGTGGCAGCACTATAAAAGAAACCATTGAGTTCGCTGCTTGAAGTAGACATATCATCACATCACACAACAACACACAGATAAAAGTCCAGACATTGTGCCTATAATCGTCGGGGTAGGACGCCTGTCGTAGGTGGAGGGGACTATAATCCTTTAGAAATACACACAAAAAAAGTCTGACTTAAGGGCGAGTTACCTAGTTAATTAATAAACTCAGATAAATAGTATATGTATGCATGTATGTGTGTATGGGGCTTATTGTCACTTATCTAGCAATCTTATGATGGTGTGTCTACTTGTAGCAGTGAGCTCAACGCTCAACTTTATAGTGCTTCCACAATGGAATACCATGATACAGACACAATTACATGATACTTAAGTCCATTTCTCTGACACTAGGCCCATTCTCCTTATTTTGATCTAGAAAATGGAGAATTGGGCCTGAAATAATCATTCGTGTTGTTGCACCATAAAACTCCAATTTAACTTCAATTCTCAGACTACTAGTCGTAGAGCTATTACAAACTTTCTACTCGTCTATATGAGCAGTATGTTTCCTACCAAAAGTAGGTCAATATGAAAGTAGGTCAATATGAATGACCTTAACCTACTTTCACACTCTCTTAACTACATTTAAGTTTTACATTAAGTTTTTTGATTCTTGTTCATTTCCCATATACCAAAATACATAGTTTTAAAAGTTTAAACATTCTCCTCAAACATTTCTGAAGGTATGTTGCTTTTATGAGAGAAAATATGCTTCAAAGTTGTACTGTTTTCCGACACCTATATATGTAAATTTTAAAGTTTTAGATGAATGACTTTTCTCAGGTACCAAAAACCATACAGCTTTCAAACTACATACTACAGTAATATGACAGCAGTATGTTTCTTCTAACTGAGGTCACTTTGAATGACCTTTAGACCTATTTTTTAATTTGATAACGAAAACAGCAGTGTTATGGCTCTTGATTGAATGAAAAGTGCTATGTTATGCGTTAATTATACACCTTAAGTCCTTTTTAATTTTCATTTGATCTTTACCAAACTCGTTTTGAAGGTTAATATCAATGAAAGCTCGATAGTTTTGAAATCAGCCGGATTAGCAGTTGATGCACACCCATCCCTATACCTCTATCAACTGATAACCACATTTTCTAGTGTTTCTTTAGTTTCCCTGCATCTAGGCAACATTTAATATTCAAATTTGTTAATTCTGTTTATCACATAACTAACGATGTGGGAGTGGAATAACACCATTTTATATTTTCGATATACCACTAGTTATACAAGTATGCAAATAAGCCTAGTATGCACTGTAAAAAAGAATTTGATAATGACTATGATCCAATTCCCACGGTTTATGTCGGTTTTGCGTGTTAAAGTGACAGGCAAAATGCAATAAAGTCGATATGTGAGTTATGTGATAAATAGAATCTAACATTCTTCCGATTATTAAACTCGTAACTCAAAAATGATATAATTCCTCGGCAAGAACCTCGCATTATATCATTTTGCAAACTCGTTTAATAAATTCAATAATGACCGAGTACTCCATGTAAGATCCTCTATATCTGGAATAAATACTATAGGATATTGTGAGTAATTGTAATTTTCACTGCTTGATTATAACTATGCAACACCAGTAGAGTATCCTTAGGTCCTCTTGTTCATTTGACAAAAGAATAAGCCAAAATATTTATCCATGTAAATTAGTTTATTTCATGAAATAGTCCATATTTGGCATAGAATATATTTACCAATATTCTGTAGTGAGGCCTCTATGAGCCCAGTGGTTAGAGCACTGGGCCCACAAGCGGAAGGTCGTGGGGTTCAAACCCCGCCGGATGCTGTGTCTCTCCATTATCATCTTTCATTTATCTCATTGCTTATCATTCATTACCATTCGGCAAAAATCCACCTTCTCGGCCCTCATATTTGCTTCATGAGTAGTATGCAGTGGCCAGTAGCCTAGTAGTGGCATAGTAGCTTGAATGGTAGTACCATTGAGTACTAGGGGGAGGCTGTTTCACAGCAATAGACAATATCAGAAGACATATCAGCAATGTCCCAGAAACAGTACAATCCGAAGGAAAAAAGAGAAAAATCAGGTGAACTGCGGGTGAACAGCAAGAGTCGTCGCAGAAACGGAATATACAGCGAGGCTTCAGCAGAAAGTATGTCAGAACAGATCACCATCTAGTAGGAGGCGAAAGAAAGGAGCAGATAAAAGGGGTTGAGAAGGTTGGCCAAAAAAAATAAAAAAATAAAAAATATTCTGTAGCTTATTTCTTCCATTATTTTTCAGGGCTGTAAACATACAACCCAACAGATTCCTGGGCGTGATTGGTGAGCACCCAGGGGATTTACCCGTGGAGAACCTCGCCCTCTCTAGGGACAGACATTTTCTTGCTAGCTGCTCTCATGATCAGAAAATAAAGTTCTGGAATGTAGACAGTGTCAAAAAAGAAAAGAGAAAGATAGATATAAAAAAGAGAGCCCAGAAAGGGGTTAAAAACACATTTTTAAAGTCATCACAGAAAGGTGATTTCTTTGCGGACATGGCAGCAGACGACAATGTTGCTGGTGGTAGTAAAACTGACAATAAGGATAATGAAGATGACAGTGATGATGACGAGGATGACGAGGACGATGATGATGAAGATAGTGATAGCGATTAAATATCTTGAAGATGAATGTTTTTGTGTTTGTACTTTAGATTTCCAATAGCCAGTTTTGTCAACGGAATATTTATTTTAATGAAAGTGCTAAACACCATTTTGTCGAGATGTTTTAGTGAAAAGCTCATCAGTCAATGATTTCCATGCATCTGAAAATGTCAATGTTTGTGTTCAGATCAAATTCAAGGACGTTTTGCCTTAGTTTTCCCCAGTTATACCAATAACCACTACACATCCCTACCAAAAGAAGTTCATCATGCCATTTTAGACTTGTTTACTATGCCCCCACCATTGAATGATGAGGGGGCATAATTATAATGTTAGCGATGTCTGTCCATCTGTCCTAAAAAGTTTGTATGTCTATCTCCTCCTACAGTTTTAAACGGATTGCTTCAAAATGTTACAGGATGCTTACCTAAGATGCCAAGATGTGCATATCGATTCTACGTCAAGATCGACCTTATTACCGGAGTTCTGGCCATTTTTTCATCAAATTTTACTTTAAAATACTTTGCGTGTCTATCTCCTCTTACAGTTTTCAACCAGTTGTTTACGAAACTTACAGGATGCTTACCTATTATGTCAAGATGTGCATTATCAATTATGCATCAAAATCGACCTTGTACTACCTTTGTCAGATTTTATGTTTCCGCTGACTGTTTTCAGTCGAGGCATCCATCATTTCTAGTTCAGCAACTCTGCAGTTCTGTAGGTGAGAAGGTTCTAGGCCCATTCTCCATGTTTTATCTCTATGTAAATGGAAGATGAGCCTGGCATGTTCATTCGTTTGGCGCCATATAACCTTTCACGTGTTGGTGCGCCTTAAAACCCAATTCAATTCAATTCTAGTTTTTATTAAAAGAACTATTTACCACCATCCCTCAGTAGTCCGTTTCAAAATTAGTTTGCAGGTCAACCCAATACCTTGGACCAAGTATATTGGTACCCTGCATGTAATATAGTATATAGGTACCCAAAAACACACTCATGATTGAATGGTTACATGTATTGCATGACATGTAGTTGCTTTGAGTGCATTTTAAAATGCGGCAATGTATGGCGACGCACACCAAACCCAAATTATGCTATGTCGCCAATTCGTTCAAAAAACGTGTTTAAAGTCAAATTCGAAATCCAACACCTTTAGTATTAATAAATTTGAAGTTCAAATGGTCATCCTTTTATCAGAAATTCAAGCAGTTTTCTTTAAAATTCAAGCACTTTACCACGACTTTTTGGTATTTTTTCAAATTCAAGCGCTTTCAAGGACTGGCATCAAATTCAAGGTCTGTGCGAACCTTGCTATTGCCATGACCTTGTATGGAAATATGCATATCGCACATAACTTTCAAACCACAAAAATCCACATTTATACGCTAAAACAGTATGTAGGAATATACGTTCACATGCCATTTCATAGGTACATTTCCCTTGCTGAAAAAAGGTCAAAGGTCAAGATCACCAGGATATATGGAAATATTCTGCACTTTAAAAGCATTAACACCCACCATCATGAAACTTCACTGGTACCTTGGTGAGAGATGGTTCCTTATTGTTCGAGGGTTCGTAGGTCAAGGTCACCATGACAGGGTTCGTAGGTCAAGGTCACCAAGACCTCAAATGGGAAAAGCATAACACCCACCTTAATGAAACTCAAAAGGTACATTACCCTTAGTGAGAGGGGAAATCCTGTTGTTTTTGAGGTCAGTAGGTTAAAGGTTCAGATCCCTAAGACATCATGTGCATAAGGTGAGCGATTTAGAGCCATTTTACTGCTTGTTCCACTTATATCACTATAGCAGTGGCAGAAAAACTATAATGTGGCTCCAGCGTAAATGGAGCGTCTACAGTAGAATTTGCAGCAACTCTGCAATTCAGGGTGGGAGGTTCTAGGCCCGTTCTCCATATTTTATCTCGATGTACATGGAGGATGAGCCTGGCATGTTCATTCCTGTTAGGCGCCATATAACCTTTCATGTGTTGGTGCGCCTTAAAACCCCAATTTAATTAGTATATGTTCATATAGATATAATGTATAATGAATGCAATGTTGTGCAGCTAACTCCTCGAGTTTCCATCCAGTTGTAATGAATGTTGCTGTACAGAACTGACCAGAAGTGGACATGTTCATATGATCATGGCTGTCCGGTCACATTATTGGATTATGATTTATGAGATTTTGCAACAATTACAATTTCACAGTATCTGGCAGAATGCTGCAGTCGGTCGTCTGTCCTTCACAGTATCTGGCAGATGGCTGCAGTCGGTCTGTCCTTCACAGTATCTGGCAGATGGCTGCAGTCGGTCTGTCCTTCACAGTATCTGGCAGATGGCTGCAGTCGGTCTGTCCTTCACAGTATCTGACAGATGGCTGCAGTCGGTCTGTCCTTCACAGTATCTGACAGATGGCTGCAGTAGGTCTGTCCTTCACAGTATCTGGCAGATGGCTGCAGTCGGTCTGTCCATATCTCATGGGTACATTTCTAGTTTATTAGCTCCTGGCTGAGCTACTGGCCACTTGGATGCTGAGTTGTTGTCCCTTAAATTTTGCCTAATTACCGTAAGACCATAGGGCCAAACATTGCCAGATTGTTGATAGCATTGAATGCTTATTGGGTACCATCTGTCTGGCATCTGTATTATACAAGCCCCACATTACATGTGTCATTTCCACATTAAATGGAAATCTATATTGTACAAGCTCCCCACTACAAGTACAGTGTACCATCTGGCATCTGTATGGTACAGATGGTACCCTGTATTTGTAGTGGGGAGCTTGTACAACACAGACGGTACCCTGTATATGTAGTGGGGAGCTTGTATAATACAGATGTCAGATGGTACCCTATATTTGTAGCAGGGAGCTTGTATAATACAGATGTCAGATGGAACCCTGTATTTGTAGTGGGGAGCTTGTATAATACAGATGTCAGACGGTACCCTGTATTTGTAGTGGGGAGCTTGTATAATACAGATGTGTCAGACGGTACCCTGTATTTGTAGTGGGGAGCTTGTATATTACAATGTCAGACGGTACCCTGTATTTGTAGTGGGAAGCTTGTATATTAGACGTCAGACGGTACCTTGTATTTGTAGTGGATAGCTTGTATAATACAGATGTCAGATGGTTCTCTGTGTTTGTTGTGGGAAGCTTGTATAATACAGATGTCAGACAGTACCCTGTATTTGTAGTGGGGAGCTTGTATAATACAGATGTCAGATGGCACTCTGTATTTGTAGTGGGGAGCTTGTATAATACAGATGTCCGATGGCACTCTGTATTTGTAGTGGGGAGCTTGTATTATACAGATGTCAGACAGTACCCTGTATTTGTAGTGGGGAGCTTGTATTATACAGATGTCAGACAGTACCCTGTATTTGTAGTGGGGAGCCTGTATAATACAGATGTCAGACAGTACCCTGTATTTGTAGTGGGAAGCTTGTATAATACAGATGTCAGATGGTACCCTGTATTTGTAGTGGAGATCTTGTATAATACAGATGTCAGATGGTACCCTGTATTTGTAGTGAGGAGCTTGTATAATACAGATGTCAGATGGTACCCTGTATTTGTAGTGGGCAGCTTGTATAATACAGATGTCAGATGGTACCCTGTATTTGTAGTGGGCAGCTTGTATAATACAGATGTCAGATGGTACCCTGTATTTGTAGTGGGGAGCTTGTATATTACAGATGTCAGACGGTACCCTGTAGTGGGGAGCTTGTATAATACAGATGCCAGATGGTACCCTGTATGTGTAGTGGGGAGCTTGTATAATACAGATGTCAGACAGTACCCTGTATGTGTAGTGGGGAGCTTGTATAATACAGATGCCAGATGGTACCCTGTATATGTAGTGGGGAGCTTGTATAATACAGATGTCAGACAGTACTCTGTATTTGTAGTGGGGAGCTTGTATAATACAGATGTCAGACGGTACCCTGTATTTGTAGTGGGGAGCTTGTATAATAGTTGTCAGATGGTACCCTATATTTGTAGTGGGGAGCTTCTATAATACAGATGTCAGATGGTACCCTGTTTTTGTAGTGGGGAGCTTGTATAATACAGATGTCAGATGAAACCCTTATTTGTAGTGGGGAGCTTGTATAATACAGATGTCAGATGGTACCCTGTATTTGTAGTGGGGAGCTTGTATAATAGTTGTCAGATGGTACCCTGTATTTGTAGTGGGGAACGTCTATAATACAGATGTCAGACGGTACCCTGTATTTGTAGTGGGGAGCTTGTATAATAGTTGTCAGATGGTACCCTGTATTTGTAGTAGGGAGCTTGTATAATACAGATGTCAGACGGTACCCTGTATTTGTAGTGGGGAGCTTGTATAATAGTTGTCAGATGGTACCCTGTATTTGTAGTGGGGAGCTTGTATAATAGTTGTCAGATGGTACCCTATATTTGTAGTGGGGAGCTTCTATAATACAGATGTCAGACAGTACCCTGTTTTTGTAGTGGGGAGCTTGTATAATACAGATGTCAGATGAAACCCTTATTTGTAGTGGGGAGCTTGTATAATACAGATGTCAGATGGTACCCTGTATTTGTAGTGGGGACCTTGTATAATACAGATGTCAGACGGTACCCTGTAGTGGGGAGCTTGTATAATACAGATGTCAGATATTACCCTGTATTTGTAGTGGGGAGCTTGTATATTACAGATGTCAGATGGTACCCTGCAGTAGGGAGCTTGTATAATACAGATGTCAGATGGTACCCTGTTTTTGTAGTGGGGAGCTTGTATAATACGGATGTCAGACAGTACCCTGTATTTGTTGTGGGGAACTTGTATAATACAAATGTCAGATGGTACCCTGTATTTGTAGTGAGGAGCTTGTATAATACATATGTCAGATGGTACCCTGTATTTGTAGTGGGGAGCTTGTATAATACAGATGTCAGACAGTACCCTGTATTTGTAGTGGGGAGCTTGTATATTACAGATGTAAGACGGTACCCTGTAGTGGGGAGTTTGTATAATACAGATGCCAGATATTACCCTGTATTTGTAGTGGGGAGCTTGTATATTACAGATGTCAGACGGTACCCTGCAGTGGGGAGCTTGTATAATACAGATGTCAGGTGGTACCCTGTATTTGTAGTGGGGAGCTTGTATAATACAGATGTCAGACAGTACCCTGTATTTGTAGTGGGGAACTTGTATAATACAAATGTCAGATGGTACCCTGTATTTGTAGTAAGGAGCTTGTATAATACATATGTCAGATGGTACCCTGTATTTGTAGTGGGGTGCTTGTATAATACAGATGTCAGACAGTACTCTGTATCTGTAGTGGGGAGCTTGTATAATACAGATGTCAGACAATACGCTGTATTTGTAGTGGGGAGCTTGTATAATACAGATGTCAGACAATACCCTGTATTTGTAGTGGGGAGCTTGTATATTACAGATGTAAGACGATACCCTGTAGTGGGGAGCTTGTATAATACAGATGCCAGACAGTACCCTGTATTTGTAGTGGGGAGCTTGTATATTACAGATGTCAGACAGTACCCTGTATTTGTAGTAGGGAGCTTGTATATAATACAGATGCCGCCCCGTGTGGTTCTCGGGGGCTCCGTTTGGTCACGGGGCAGAGAATAGGGCCACTGCAGATCCCTTTGGAGGGATAGGCAGAGGGGTAGAATACCCCCAAATTCATGTTCATTTTATCATTAGCTCTACTGATCAGAGATCAGCAGAGCTTATGCCGTGGTGCGGCGTCCGTCTGTCTGTAAACTTTTTTTTGTAGCGACTTCCTCTGAAACTACTGAATGGATTTTCATGAAACTTTACAGAAATGTTGCCCATGAAGTCTAGTTGATCCTAGCAAAAATTCATGTTGATGTGAAATCCAAGATGGCCGCCAGATCTAAAAATAGGTTTTTAAAAAACAAGTTTGTAGCGACTTCTTCATGAAAACTATAAGTGATATTGATATGGGACTTTTTCTAAAATGATCAGCATGACATGATGTTGGTCCTTGTCGAAAATCGTTTTGATTCGACGTTAAACATGGCTGCCAGCGGCCATCTTTGTTTACATAGAGTTATATAATGAAAACTTGTAGCAACTACTCCTCTGAAACTACTCGACGGATTTTCATGAAACTTCACAGGAATATTGCTCTTGATGTCTTATTGATCCTAGCAAAATTTCAGGTCGGCCGGAAATTCAAGATGGCCGCCACGGCTAAAAATAGATTTTCAAAATACAAGTTTGTAGCGACTACTACTTGAAAACTATAAGTGATATTGATATGGGACTTTTTGAAAAATGATCAGCATGACATGATGGTTATAAGAGTCAAAAATTGTTTTGATTCGACGTTAAACATGGCTGTCAGCGGCCATCTTTTTTTACATAGAGTTATATAATGAAAACTTGTAGCGACTATTCCTGTGGAACTACTTGATGGATTTTCATGAAACTTCACAGGAATGTTGCTCTTGGTGTCTAATTGATCCTAGCAAAATTTCAGGTCGGCCGGAAATTCAAGATGGCCGCCACGGCTAAAAATATTTTTTTCAAAAAACAAGTCTGTAGCGACTACTTCCTGAAATCAAAATCAATCAGTAGAGCTTCAAGGTCATTGACCTCTTGTTTTTTATTCATGTTCATTAAAGGTCTTCATCATGATCCCTGCATTGTTTCAGGTGCTATCTCGCTCACATCAAAAGAGCAGTGGCAGAAAAACAATAACGTGGCTCCAGCGTAAATGGAGTTTCTACGATAGAATTTGCAGCAACTCTGCAGTTCAGGGTGAGAAGGTTCTAGGCCCATTTTCTATATTTTATCTCGATGTACATGGAAGATGAGCCTGGCATGTTTATGCCTTTTAGGCGCCATATAACCTTTTCATGTGTTGGTGCACCTTAAAACCCCAATTCAATTCAATTAATACAGATGCCAGATGGTACCCTGTATTTGTAGTGGAGAGCTTGTATAATACAGATGCCAGACAGTACCCTGTATTTGTAGTGGGGAGCTTGTATAATACAGATGCCAGACAGTACCCTGTATTTGTAGTGGGGAGCTTGTATAATACAGATGTCAGATGGTACCATGTATTTGTAGTGGGGAGCTTGTATATTACAGATGTTAGACGGTACCCTGTAGTGGGGAGCTTGTATAATACAGATGTCAGATGGTACCCTGTATTTGTAGTGGGGAGCTTGTATAATACAGATGTCAGATGGTACCCTGTATTTGTAATGGGGAGCTTGTATAATACAGATGCCAGAGAGTACCCTGTATTTGTAGTGGGGAGCTTGTATAATACAGATGCCAGAGAGTACCCTGTATTTGTAGTGGGGAGCTTGTATTATACAGATGCCAGACAGTACCCTGTATTTGTAATGGGGATCTTGTATAATACAGATGCCAGACAGTACCCTGTATTTGTAGTGGGGAGCTTGTATAATAGATGTCAGATGGTACCCTGTATTTGTAGTGGGGAGCTTGTATATTACAGATGTAAGACGGTACCCTGTAGTGGTGAGCTTGTATAATACAGATGCCAGACAGTACCCTGTATTTGTAGTGGGGAACTTGTGTTATACAGATGCCAGACAGTACCCTGTATTTGTAGTGGGGAGCTTGTATAATACAGATGCCAGACAGTACCCTGCATTTGTAGTGGGGAGCTTGTATAATACAGATGTCAGATGGTACCCTGTATTTGTAGTGGGGAGCTTGTATATTACAGATGTAAGACGGTACCCTGTAGTGGGGAGCTTGTATAATACAGATGCCAGACAGTACCCTGTATTTGTAGTGGGGAGCTTGTATATTACAGATGTCAGACAGTACCCTGTATTTGTAGTGGGGAGCTTGTATAATACAGATGTCAGATGGTACCCTGTATTTGTAGTGGGGAGCTTGTATAATACAGATGCCAGACAGTACCCTGTATTTGTAGTGGTGAGCTTGTATACTACAGATGCCAGACAGTACCCTGTATTTGTAGTGGGGAACTTGTATATTACAGATGTCAGATGGTACTCTGTATCTGTAGTGGGGAGCTTGTATAATACAGATGTCAGATGGTACCCTGTATTTGTAGTGGGGAGCTTGTATAATACAAATATCAGATGGTAATCTGTATCTGTAGTGGGTAGCTTGTATAATAACAGATGTCAGATGGTTCCCTGTATTTGTAGTGGGGAGCTTGTGTAATACAAATATCAGATCATGAGATGGTACCCTGTATTTGTAGTGAGAAGTTTGTATAATACAGATGTCAGATGGTAATCTGTATCTGTAGTGGGGAGCTTGTATAATACAAATATCAGATCATGAGATGGTACCCTGTATTTGTAGTGAGATGTTTGTATAATACAGATGTCAGATGGTAATCTGTATCTGTAGTGGGGAGCTTGTATTATAACAGATGCCAGACAGTACCCTGTATTTGTAGTGGGAGCTTGTATAATACAGCTATCAGATGGTACCCTGTATTTGTAGTGGGGAGCTTGTATAATACAGATGTCAGATGGTAGCCTGTATTTGTAGTGGGGAGCTTGAATATTACAGATGACAGATGGTACTCTGTATTTGTAAACAGGGAGCTTGTACAATATAGATGTTACCCTGTACATGTAATGGGGAGGTTATTTAATACAGATGACAGATGGTACTCTGTATTTGTAAATGAGGAGCTTGTACGATATAGATGGTACCCTGAACATGTAATAGGGAGCTTGTATAATACAGATGTCAGATGGTGCCCTGTATATGTAGTGGGGAATTATATACAATTAAGTTTTTTATACATTTATTTCACAAGAACAGAAAACATTCGTACAATGTAATGTAGGATTTCAAAATGAACACTAGCATACAACTGTTAACAGTTTTACAAACAACTGTCACATTTGATCGTCTTTCACACAGCATTGATGCATAATAAATAGTAATGCCTTTGACAACACAAATAATAAACCTAGTTTTGGCTCATAGCTTTAAATGGCATCCATTGTGGAACTAATCGGAGACTTTAATAAACCCTGAACTGAACCCCCCTATATTGTACATTGCTATAAAGTTATTGTAGTATTTAAACAAGTTTAGCCTCCGAGGTAAAACCTATAATTAATTTCAGAATAAATGTTAACAGTAGGCTTTAAATACTTTCTACAATTAAAATTATTTAATATTAAAGTAAATATAGACAATTTCTCAGACAAAGACTGGTTCTCATGTCCAGTTGAAGCGATTCTGGTGCTGCATCTGTACATCTCAGCTGTGCGTGGGTCCTTTTCTGAATATGTATCTCTTAAAAGTTTGTATCCTACATCTTGATCATTGAATAGCATTTGAAGAGCAGTCAGTGGGAACACTTCTTTCTATTGTAAATAATTTGTTTATAAATATCTATCTATATATAAATTATTCTAGTCCTAAACCCCAATTAATTCCCTGCACCAACATAATTATAACTGGTTGCCAAGCAACTAAATATCTTATCCAGTCTAAAAAGTTTCCATACATAACATGAGGCCTGTCCCATCTACAAACAGGTTAAGGAAAAAGTGTATTAAAGAACATATCATCAGTGATAAAACATGCATGATAAAATCTACTAAATGATATAAACTAGACACTATAAAGTCCAGAAATGTCACGGGCACAGATGCCCACACGAAAATGTTAACTCCGAAGTCTGCTTGCCTTTGACCAAGACTAATCAACCTGAAAAACTTCAGGGGTCGAATTTCACTCTTACGGACTCGCAAAATGCGAGTTGATTTTTCAGATTGCTACTGAAAATTTCGAGCACTTGCTTTTTTCTGCGAGTAGAAATAAATAGCACACACTTGATTGAATATCACCCACAAAGACTGACAGAACCAACAAATGGTCCGACGACATAATATGTAGTCAAACCCCTCTCCAATTCCACATGATTATTTGCGTAACTTCATTGTCAAACGAAAATAAGTAAATGCAGTCTGTATCAGATTGACGCTTATCCAGTAAACAAGATTAGTGCAAGCGTAATGAATCGATATCAACTTCCGGTAAGATAACTCGGGACTTTACACAATCAATGGCAGAATCGTCTGCTCGCAAAATCACTTCAGTCGAGCGAACGCGGAGAAAATAGTATGACAGTTACAACGACGGCACCAAGAGAAACAATAGCCGTCACAGCGTCACTAAAAATAGTATCGCGATGGGAGAGAGAAATCAATATTACGCTGGGGAAGGTTATTAACAATAACGTCTGCACGGAGATATGGTGCGAATGCGAGTGTTGCCGTGTCCACGCAAGCGACAGCCAATCATCAGTACGTAAATTCGAGATTACATATTGTTAATTAATGTGTTGTTCAACAGAATTTACATCCCGATATTACTTGGAATAAAAATGTTAGTGAGAACCGATTTTAGCTAGTAGATTTTTTAGTCACTGGATATTTTTAGCTAGTGGCTAAATTTGTGAAATTTGACCCCTGCTCTCTGTCCAGTATTGTTTGATCCAAACATTCAGTGCAGAGTTATGGCCTAGATATGAATATGACCTTCGTTGCGTTGTGACCATGACCCTAGGCTGGCTGGAGTAATACAAGACACTCCATCTTCAAGTGATGAAACTTTCTGCAAAATATATTTTTGATCCTATTATTAATTTCAGAATTATGACCCGGACATGAAACAAGGTCATGTGAATGTTGACCTTTGGTGCAAGCTTGACCTGGTACTAGGTTGACAGGATTTGACAGCAACACATCATCTTGATGTGGTAAACCGTTCTGCCCAATATCTTTTTGATCCAATCATTTTTTGCTGACTAGGACATCAGTTTGACCTTCGCCACAACACTAATTTTAACCCTAGGTTGCCGCGAGTTGTACAAGACACCCGCCTCCATGTGGTGAACCTTTCTGACAAATATCTTTTTGATCCAATCATTCATTGCTGAGTTATGGTCCAGACAACTATTTTTGAAATTTGGCAATCCATTACAGAGGTACAGTCTGGACATGAAAGCGTGACAGAGTTCAAACTTTGACCTTTGCCACAACCTTTATTTTGGCCCAAGGTTGGTGGGAATTGTACGCGACACATGTCTTGAACTTATCTGCCAAATAGTTTCTTGATCCGAGCATTAATTGTTGAATTATGGCGCGGAAACAAGTTTGACCTTTGACCTTCACCGCAACATTGACCTGAAGAGGATAGGAGTTGATTGCAACACATCAAAAATTGTGGTCAAAATTTGGTGGGGGTGGCAAAAAAAACTTTTTATCTGTAAAAAGGAAAATGCCTTAGAAGCATGACCCACTTAGGGTTGATTTGCTCTTAGCACGCATTAGCCAATTATTAAGTACACCCAAGTCTTCAATTTTCTGCCTAATACACTGCCACAGTGTGACCTTGACATGTACCTAACCAGGCATTAAAAGTCTATAATGAACGAAATGCTCTCCTGGAGCAACTCGAAATCTGTTAAAAGTTTGGCAAAGATCGGATGAAAAATGAAGTCCCAAATGTCTTAACGAGGCAAAATATAGCAGTTTTAACTAAATCAAGGGCCATAACTCCGGTGTTCGAACTTGTCCGAGCTTTCATTGACCTGGTCAAGTTTGATAAAGATCGGATGAAAACGAAGTCCCTATCGTCGTAACGAGGCAAAAGTTAACGACGGACGGGCGACAGACAACTCGCCATCCCATTAGCTCAGCTGGCCAGAAGAGCTAAAAACCGGTTCAATTAAATTTCAACCTGCATAAAAAGCGGAAAAAAGTGAGATACTGTGAAATCATTTTATTTCGTGGGTATTAAATTTCGTGTTTTTTCATAAAAACGACTGTTTCGAGGGGATTTAATTTCGCGCATTTTTGATTTTGAAAAAAATAACCTGTAAACAAAATCTGCAATAAAGTATGGTAGAAAAAAGTATGATTTATATTGAAACGCATTATCGGTAAATTGACCCAGATTTGTGCGAATACGTTACCGGCAGAGCTGTCTGGAAATTACGTCAGATCTGTCCTGTCGCGTGTCAAATTAAACAGTTAACACCAGTTCACTCTCTAAGCCTTAGCTTCATAAGTGTGATCTTTTACTGTTTTTTTTAAGCAATTTCAGATCGTCTGACAACATTGTTTGTTTGGATAGGAAATGGGGGATAACTGCGCGGATGTGCGTCAAATCTCTGTGATTTGATTGGTTACAAACAGTTACAGTTAGCTTATGCGTATTCATGAATGGCAATAATGCCAATGAAGGGGTGTTAAATATGGGTAAAAGTTGTTTTGATTGCAATTGTTTGGTGTTCCTGGCCTTGATTGTTATGACATCGATAATAATCTTAAATGTCATTCGTGGATGGGTGTACTGTATCAGTCCGCTCTTTTGTGTAACTGGCATCGAAAATTTAAAACAAGCAAGTTTTTATTTGGAATGTATTTAACTTATGCTATGCGAACATCATTGATAAAACTGCAATACATAACAGGTACTGGGAACTCATTTTAAGACCGTTTACATACTCTAGGACATTAACTGTTTGTGGGGATTTGATTTTGTGGTTCGGTTCGACCACTAAATCCACGAAATTAAATCCCCCACGAAATATAATAATTTCACAGTATCACGCAAATGTGTAGAAATACAAGACCTCGGTCTGAGGATGTCTCGCCCACCGCGGCAAACCACATATGAAATATTTTATTAAATTTGTGCCTAAATGATGCAAAGACAACACTTCATATGACCAAGTATCAAACAAATAAAAGCGAGGTAGTCATAAGAAGTTAAGTTACTGAGGTTAAGTGGTTTAACCAGGGTGTAGTTTTATGAAAATAACGCAAAATACGACCCTGACCTTGGTATTTTTTGTCATATGACCAAGTATCGAAGACATAAAGTGAGGCAAGGTTGTGTTACCTAACTAAGGTTAAGTTTCGGGAAAATATTGCAAAATATGACCTTGACCGTGGTATTTTTTGTCGCCCAGCGATGTCCACCAATGCCAACAATACATATGACCAAGTATCAAAGACATAAAGTGAGACATTCACATAAAGTTAACTGAGGTTTAGTTACCTAACAAGGTTAAGTTTGGGAAAAAAATAATGCAAAATATGAACTTGACCTTGGTAATTTTTGTCGTTCAGTGATGTCCACCAATGCCAACAATACATATGACCAAGTATCAAAGTAAATGAGGCAATCACATACAGCAAGCTTAAGTTTTGGGAAAATAACGCAAAATATGACCTTGACCTTGGTAACTTTGGCATTACGTCATGTCCCTTGATCAAACAAAGCATCTGACAAAGTTTCAGAAAAATTCGAGCAGTGGTTGTTCAGATATAGTTGATTTAAAATGTGGCCGCTGCCTCCACCGGAAAAGTGACTGCTATGTCTAGTTACCCACTATCGTGGGCGAGATAAAAAGCAGTATTGATAATCAAGATGTCAGATCATTGTTGAACATTGATTAATTAAAAGGATACGGACTTGGAAACATTCTTTTAAGATCTACTTTTTCCTTGCAGTATGGACAGGTCTGTTTCTTGCCGACTATACACCAACCACGTATACAAAACTCATGAAATCTGACAAATAGTTAAGGAGTTATAACCAGTGCTGTAAAATATAATACACAAAGACATTATGATATAAAACAAGTTCTGGCATTGTCTAATACAATATACACAGTTACAATTACTCCAATATGCACAGTGTATACACCGACAAGTAACTACAGTACTCCAATATGCACAGTGTAGACACAGTGACAATGTAACTACTCCAATATGCACAGTGTATACACTGACAAGTAACTACAGTACTCCAATATGCACAGTGTAGACACAGTGACAATGTAACTACTCCGATATGCACAGTGTATACACTGACAATGTAACTACGGTACTCCAATATGCACAGTAGACACAGTGACAATGTTACTACTCCGATATGCACAGTGTATACTCTGACAATGTAACTACGGTACTCCAATATGCACAGTGTAGACACAGTGACAATGTAACTACTCCGATATACACAGTGACAATGTAACTACTCCGATATACACAGTGACAATGTAACTACTCCAATATACACATTGACAATGTAACTACTCCGATATACACAGTGACAATGTAACTACTCCGATATACAGACTACAATGTAGCTACCAGGGCTTCCACTAAGGTTCAAATTTAGGAAGTTCGAACTTCCTGTATATCAAATTTGGAAGTTCATGGGGAAAATTTAGAAAGTTCCAGTGTTTGGGCATGGCATTCATACTCAGTCTTTCGAGTCAGCGATTCCGCGTGGTGGTGAGGGAAACAACACATCTAAATTGTTAAAAAGAAAAAAAGGATATTTATAATCATCTGTATGTTTATAAAAGAAAATATTTGATGACATCATTATATAAACGGTTTCAAACTAAAAATACTTAACTTGCCTTTGCGTGCCATACCCCACCCATACGTTTTATACAGTGAATTACATTTTGCAAACAGTTTTCAATTTATCAGTCCAGGAAAGCTTTTAAATTGGCATACATTAATGACAGGTATGTAAAACTGTCAAGTGTAGGAATAAATGTAACAGATTCTTTAATTTATTATCAAAGCAATCGATTGTTTTTGCCAGTGATAATTTCACTTCCGTGTTTAGTCTCCATTCGCGAAGAGTTCTTTCCCCTTGGTTAGAGATTATTAAATATTGTTTGTCTATCAGTACTTCGTTTCTATTTGTAACTTTGATAAATACATAGAAAAATGACACAAAGATATAAAAGAAATAGCCTAAAAAGTATAATCTGTTTGTGTAAGGAGTTTCAACTTTGTGGTTAATAAATATAAATTAAGCATTTTGGCATCGAGATTATACTGCTTCTTTCATTTTGTGAAATGCGCGACTTGGCCAATTATATTAACACTCTCTCCTCTCACCAGCCATGCGTGTGACCCTTGATAAAAGCTGGACAAAACCGATTTTACCTGTCAATTACAGGCTCCACTGAGT
The DNA here is from genome assembly GCA_037043455.1 of Cyrtodaria siliqua. NCBI lineage: Eukaryota > Metazoa > Mollusca > Bivalvia > Adapedonta > Hiatellidae > Cyrtodaria > Cyrtodaria siliqua. The sequence goes on along the minus strand of JAWPHD010007519.1, from coordinate 33,859 downwards.
TTTATTTGCTTTACAACTCGTTACGTCGGCAGTCTCAAATGAAATTAGATTAGATGGGCGGGGCTATAATCAGTAATTTACAGATTATGGGACGTCCGTAGTAAAGAATCGCGGCGTACTTTGAAATTTTTGGAAGTACACTGTACGCCTTTGATGTTAATTTTCGCCGATATACACAGTGACAATGAAACTACACCAATATACACAGTGACAATGTAACTACTCCGATATACACAGTGACAATGTAACTACTCCGATATACACAGTGACAATGTAACTACTCTGATATACACAGTGACAATGTAGTTCTATGAAGTGGAAACCTCCAACACCAAGTTATATATTCTGTTAACAGTATGACAACTGAATTAACAAACGTGTGTAGAAATATCTGTGTGTGGGGCCTATTAACCCTGTTGTGGGCATGTATACATGAACATGATCTCGTACTCTCTAAGTTGAACTGCTGTATATTACCTACGCTGTATGCGGCATAACACTGAACAAAGGATACATATGATCACACTGTAGTTTACATGTGGTCTCTATAATGGCGTCTTCGTTGTTTGTTACTAGGATGGGGTTGTTACAAACAGCACAGATGTTGGGGTCTAACCGCTTCCCAGGTAGACCTGTGGCTGTATAGTACTGTAACACAACAAATCATTATAACAAGTCATCATAGAACTAATATTTCAATCTTATAATTAACTCCAGACATTTGTTATTCCAAGATCATCATCACAGTTGTATATAGATTATATATATATATAAGGGGTGTAAAATTTTCCAAAAAGCAACTTGCCCTTATTTTCAATATTGTTATTTTGAATGCTGAAAAACATAAACTTGTATTAAACAAGAGGTCAATGACTTTGAAGGTCTACTGATAGGTTTTTGATAGTTAGATCAACATTCCTGTGAAGTTTCATGAAAATCTGTCGAGTAGTTCAGAGGAGTATTCGCTACAAGTTTTTACTATATAACTCTATGTAAACAAAGACGGCTGTGGCAGCCATGTTTAATGTTGAATCAAAATAATTTCAACAGGGACCAATATCATGTCATGCTGATCATTTGAGAAAAGTCCCATATTAAATATCACTTATAGATGTGTAGTCGCCACAAAAAAAGTTTAAGGACGGACGGACGACAGGCACCGCAACACGGCAGAGCTAAAAACTAGCAAATGCCACTTGCGCTGCCTTCAAAATTGTTGTGTTGGGAATTTTACTACTGTATATGATGATCATTTTCACAGCAAGTCTGCGACTGGTCTCAAATTAAAGAGAATTATATCCGGTGTGTAGTGATATCATTATATTCTTTCTGCCTTAAATATAACAAGAGAACCTGAAGAACGAGCTTTGGCAGTCTTACACTGTGTCATACAAGATCATGGCAGATTTGACTAAGTGCCCAATCACTACTTAAATCATTGGACAAGAGTCTTCCACAGAAATAATTTAAGGGATAGGGGAAATTAATTTAAATATCATGGGATGGAAGTAGGTGGAAGCTGCCCATTGGGTGACCAGTAATATTTAAGGATCATGATTTGTTTAGATGGCATGCAATTTGAAGCAGGGCTTTTTGCCACAAAATTGGGAAGAGGCCCAGGCCTGTTCATTTTTGAGGAAAAAAACGCACTTTTTTTTCTTTGGGAAAGATGTAAGATTTCATCAATTAATAATATGGTTTATTTATATTTCAGCCATTATTTATTACAATTACTAACTTATTAGTCAGAACTGATTTAACCCTTAACCAGCTACATATATATATATAACGCACTATTCTTTCTTTAAATTAAGACAATTCCATTTATGTGAAACAGGGTGTTTTGGGGAAAATGACTGATCAGCAGCTGGACATTGTAAACCCTGATCAGCCTGCGATGAAATACTCGCAGGCTGATCTGGGTTTACAATGGACACAAAGGCTGTTATAGTCGTGTTTCGTGGGTTAAGGCTTAACAGACACAAAAACACATTGCAGAATTAATGCTTTTACTCAAATTCTCTGACTGCGGCTTTCTGATTGGGAAACATTTCTGCCACAGTTAGGAATAAACAGTAAAAATTTCAGTTGGAAAGAGGACTTTTACAGGCCTCTGTTACATAAGGTAAAAAAAGCCCAATGAAGTATATTTCAATTATAAATGGATTTTTAAGAAGTATAGCCTTCAAGGAGCTATTTATAGACAGGTATAATAAATTTTTGCCAGTTTACTGGTGTTTTAAAGGCATAGGGCGGAGAGATCAACTGATAGGGGGTTAATTCAGGAGAAGAGGGAAATTAGATTTCAGAATTAAGGGATAGAGAGAATATGCTCTTGAGGACCTATTTCCCAATGATCATTTAAAAAGCATGGCAAGCCTTGCTTATTTACCGCTAACATGATACATGACCGATCAGCTGAGGTATATAAATTAAGGCCCGAGTGAAGTTTTTTCTCTGAATAGCATTGTTATACTAAACAGCCCTCATACAAAGGCTCAACTGGGAGGTCCTCATCATCTGATACAAAATTGAATAACACCATTTTCTCATGCAACTGTATGTCTAAAAGTGATTTATAATTACCAATACAAATTCTCCCCTCCCCCACCTCACCCCCCACCCCACAAATACAATAGGCTGGAAATAGGTCCTTACATGCCCTGTGGAAGACCCTGACGACACACTGTATCTTCCAATAAAGCTGAAAAACTTACACCTATATGAGCTGCCATTGTATCGCTGCAAACTTCCGCAAAATCTCGGGACACCACGCCAAAATACAGTCCATAAAACATGACGAGTAAACCAAAGTCCATGGATGTTTGTGGTTTAATTAAGAAGAGCATGTTAACACCCAACATGGTCAACATTATAACAATATAGCCCAGGATCCCAGAACCATAACTGATCTTGTAAATCAGCAGAAACCATTTATACACCAATCTGAAAATAAAACACACACATATTAAATATAACCTCTCATACTAGATGGTGATCAGGCGATAAAATGTAATGTAACATTGGTTTGTTTTTTCTCTAAGTTTATTCTGACACTGTAACTGTATTTGTTTTTTAATAATTGCTTATATATACGAATTCGTTCATGCTATGGAAGGCATGTTTTTTTCTTTCGAGTAAGTGAATGCAACGAATGACAATATAACACACGTCCACCATCAAGTGGACGAATTTCTGACAAACAAACCCAACTCATAAATAATCTATTACACTTTAACATCTATTTTTAATCCAATTCATGATGTTTACCTGAGATAATATAATACTAGCTCCGACATGGATGTAAATCTATTTAATCCATTTTAAAAGAAACAATCTTACTATTAAATAGATGTTATGTAAAACAAAACACTGTATGTATGACCTTTGTTCTTATTATATAAGACCCATGCCTAAAAATAATTTTCATCATGAAAATAAGAAATAAACTGTTCCACAGGACAAAACATACACATTTAATACTCATGGTCTTTAAAAGTTTTGAGTATTTGTACATGGTGTAAAGATATTCACAATTTTAAAATCCGATTTTTTTTTGTAAAAAAAGTATGAGTAAAATACTCAAAAACTCAGCTTATCTACAACTCTGTAAACGTAGTTAGTGTATTTAAACATATGTTACCAACTTAGACTGATTATCTTAGGCCAGCTGAACAAAAATTTAGGTGAAATCATTGATAGTATAATAACTGCCATTGTCTGTATTTATATATTGCTCAGAGTTTTTGATCGAATAAAATGGAGTCACAGCTATAATGGAAAACAACAGTAATGAAACTGTTGCAAAAGTAAGAAAATTGTCAGCGCAATTGTAGTCGGTTTCCTTTTTAAAACTACCTTAAGTTTTCTTAGATTTTGAATTGTATATAGTTTAAAGGTTGGTTAACAAGAAAAACTAAATGCATATTTAGCTTGAATAAATGTTGAACCTGGGTGTTCTTCCTTCCAATGGTTTTCTGGTAGATTTAAACACAATATAGCCAGTAATTGCAGAAAATATTGCCCAGACTATGATAAACCTTGTCCAACCAAACTTGAGACAAAAGCCGACTGGTATCAACCACATGCCTATCAGTGTAGCTCTCTGGAAATACAAATATTGATGTTAATGTTCAATTATAAGGCTGGATATACATGCATGCAAACATATAGAACACTTAGTTATTAACTAGAACTGTTACCGAAGGGGATGAATACCCCGCTTTTTTGATATAGCCAATGAGAATGGGGAAAAGCTAGATTAATACATACGTAAAATACCACAAAGGTCCGTAGTTCTGTAAAAAAATAATTGCAGAAGCGAAAACCTTTGATGCAGAGAGTCAGAACTCGATCCAGAGAGTCAGACACAGGGTTTTTCCGAGGTATTTTGGGAAAAGACCCCTACTGTGCATTTCAGGGTACCTAGATGTCGAATATGAATCGGGATTTTATTTTTATTACTTTCTGTATGTTTTCATACCCGATATGATTGAATAGAATGAAAATGGACCCTCCTGAATCTGTTTGCAATCTTCGCCTAGCCATCCTATAAAGGTTGCAAAGCCAAAAATTCATTTTGAACCCCTCTGTTTACATGTAATTTTACTGACAGCTGAAAACCAAAATGGCGACGGCGGAACATTCCTTTTTCACATTTTTGTGGTAGAGGCAGACCACCGAGATTGTAAACAGATCCAGGAGCGTCTATTTTCATTCTATCTAACGATAACAGATATGAAAGTAATACAAAACAAGAGGTCAATGACCTTGAAGCTCTACTGATTGATTTTGATTTCAGGAAGTAGTCGCTACAGACTTGTTTTTCGAAAAATTATTTTTAGCCGTGGTGGCCATCTTGAATTTTCGGCCGACCTGAAATTTTGCTAGGATCAATTAGACACCAAGAGCAACATTCCTGTGAAGTTTCATGAAAATCCGCCAAGTAGTTTCAGAGGAGTAGTCGCTACAAGTTTTCATTATATAACTCTATGTAAACAAAGATGGCCGATGACAGCCATGTTTAACATCGAATCAAAACGATTTTCGACAAGGACCAACATCATGTCATGCTGATCATTTTAGAAAAAGTCCCATATCGATATCTCTTATAGTTTTCAAGAAGTAGTCGCTACAAACTTATTTATTTTAAATCTATTTTTAGCTTTGGCGGCCATCTTGAATTTCCGGCCGACCTGAAATTTTTCTAGGATCAACTCGACATCAAGAGCAACATTCCTGTGAAGTTTCATGAACATCCGTCAAGTATTTTCAGAGGAGTAGTCACTACAAGTTTTTACTATATAACTCTATGTAAACAAAGATGGCCGCTGGCAGCCATGTTTAACGTTGAATCAAAACGATTTTTGACAAGGACCAACATCATGTCATGCTGATCATTTTAGAAAAAGTCATGTATCAATATCACTTATAGTTTTCAATAAGTAGTCGCTACAAACTTATTTTTTAAAACTCTATTTTTAGCTGTGACGGCCATCTTGGATTTCACATCAACATGAAATTTTGCTAGGATCAACTAGACTTTATGGGCAACATTTCTGTAAAGTTTCATGAATATCCATCCAGTAGTTTCAGAGGAGTTGTTGCTACAAATAAAAGTTTGCTGACAGACGGACGGACGCCGCACCACAGTCGAGCTAAAAATGTGTTATGTGACGTTACGGACAAAGTGATTCCTATATAGCACCCCCTTCACTTTGTGAAGCGTGTGTGAAGTAATTTTTAACAAACGGTATAATCCCTAATAAACGTCCCGGGTCTTAACATTTTTGAAAAGTGTGGCATTTATTTGAGACCAAAAATACATAATTTAACTTTTAAATCGGATATTATTTAATGATTTTCTTTACAAGAAAACCAAAAATCTGCATGTCAATCAATCAATTAATGCATCAGTGCTATTGTGTGTTCCATTGTGAATGAAACAGATAAACTTGCATCTTTTGATGTTTAAAAAAAATATTTCTGAAAAAATGGTGGGGGGAGGAGTGTTTATTAGGGGAGGGGCATTTATTAGGGATTATACAGTATGTCAAATTATATTTACATTGACAAACTACCTCTGTTTAATTCAGTACCATGGTAAGAACCTTAAAGAAGAAGTAGACAAGTCCTGTCTTTAGTTGGATATTATATCAGTGTCAAAATGCAGAAGAAAGCCTAAATGACGTGAATCCGTGTAAAACATTCAAATAAACAACAGAGAAGACCATTATTAATCACCAGAAGGCCGTACCTGATATGACCGAAAGTATCGTTGTTTCCACTGGACTAGTAATATCTGAGCTACAACGAGGGTGGCGATGAGGATAAGTACCATCTCTGCATGCATCGCCTCATGGCCCCGGTGCTTCTCATGTAACATCTGATGCTCTATCCTGGAATGAACATATAATAAGGAATATACACTACTGTATAGAAAAGGGATTCTCCTTTTTTATAACCAGTGTGTTTCCCTATTTATTATAAACTGAATAGAATTGTTGTTGAACTGGTCATCAACACACTGCCCCTGAGTGAGGGGAAGGATACAGGATACACTTCAGGAATTTTTGCCTCATCCCAAAATATCCTCTTATTTTCCAAAACAAAAAAGAAGCAAAACATTTCCCCCTAAAAAAACACAAATAAAAATCTTATATTAAAATTAATGTATCCCTATATGACAGTGTATTTGTTGCAGACTTGTATGAGATTGATTTTGTAACTCTTCCAAACATTTTTAGTACCGTACTTTGTAATATAGTAGGATTATTCTTTTTCCCAATTTGTAGATTTCACGCACATTTTTTCCCTATTCAAAAAGGCCCCTGGCCCCACTTCCAAAAATGTAAAAAAATCCCTGGGATACATACATGTAGGATCTGGGAGACATACCCTACTCTTACTAGCTAATAGGTTTCTATGGTTCTTCAACATGCTCAGAGGACCAGCAGGATGAAGTTCCCCTAACATGTGTGGTTCCTGGACAAAAATAGGGCCACTGCTTATCCAGGCAGAGGGGTAAAATCTACCCAAAAATCATGATTACCATTGCGTCTTGCCTAAGGACACGCCAAAATTAGGAAGGTGCCACTGACTTTTTTTTTGTTAAATAAATAAAGAAACGTAGAATTATTTCTCGCATTATGTAGTTTTTTCTTAAATAAAACATGTTATTTATTCAAATCAAATCAATAGGCAAATACATGTGGACAATAGATTAATACTTAATCATGTTAATATATATATACAATATTAATTTAATCTTCAATCAATATACTGGTCAGAAATACTGGTATTATATCATATACCTATCAATAAATCAATATATACCTTACAACATCATTATCTTACAATGTCATGCAAACAACTGTACAACTATAAAATGTTTTCTGATTCTGTTCACTATCCAAGAAAGTACAATGTAGAGTCAGTGTTATCATGCTGGATTGATCACTATCTTTCCATGACGTATAAACAATGTTGCTCACCGGGTATAACTAGCCTCTCCATGTATATTAAAACAGGGTAGTCTTCTTAATTATAAAAGTTTTAGTTTTCTGTATTATTTTGAAGATTTCTTAGGAAGGTATATGATAAAAGAACATTACAAGAACATATTTTAGAAGCGTTCATATAAACTTATTGCAGATAAACTGTATCTGCAGAATCACACTCCATGCTAAAGCACGTTTGCAGAACATGCTACTCTAATAATACTGACATCTGAACCTCATCAAACAGAACATACCAGTAAAGTTTCAAAAAATAAAGGTCATGTAGACTTCAAGACTGCATGGGGAGACATTTCCAGGCTACTGTGACCTTATCGTTAGCATACTGACCCCAAAACAACTAGGTTTCTTACAGATGCCCAAAAAACGTGTATTCAAAGATTCATTAAGATAACAACTGGAACATAACTTTTAAACTATTTTCAAGGTCAAGTTAAGTTCACTACGACCTTGACACCTAATGACCTAAAAATAAATTGGCATTTGACAATCATCAATGGGAACACAACTTATATACAATGTTTAAGATAAAGGATATGCAGAACTCCAGTGTATCACTGTGACCTTGACTCTAGATTTTTTTTTTAAGGTAAACCATTTCTATGCTCACTTTGACTTTGACTTTAACCTATCAGACCAACTCTGCGAAAACATGTGAGCAAAGATTCATGAAGATTGGATCAGTTAAACTTAATAAGAAAATAGCAACTTACTATTTTCAAGTTCAAGTTCACCTTTGACCTACTGACCCAAAAATCGACAGATGTCTGATCAACCACAAAACAAACATGTAAATAAATCAATGACAAAAAATCCAGAAGATTGGTCACATAGAACATAACATAGCAACTAAGATACAACTTAAACCAACAACAGCAATTCTTGGATTAGATAAGCTAATAAAGTGAATTAAAATAATGTTATTTCCACTTACTTCCATCTTTCTTTCTCTGACAGCTTTGTTAAATCTATAGTCTGGGAATAGAAATAAAACAAGTTATAACTGAACAAATTAAATGGTATTATCCTTATATCACAAAACATGAATCGGAATTAAAATGCAAAATGTAATATTTTCATGCATGTCACATTAAAATGTTAACAGTCTTTGCACGTTATTTTGGTGTTGAGTTGCACGTGACATTGCATCATCAGTATTTAATAAAGTTAGACTTACCATTCTGAAATAAGTAAAATACCAGAATTATGAAAGAATTAATAATTGTATATGTGACTGTTCAGGTAAGTGTAAATATAAACTGATTGTCACAGCATGTATGAAATACTCCAAAGTTTTATTCTAGATATTTATAGATATGATAGGACAAGCAGCTTTAAAATCTCATATTAAATATGGGCACGTCAGCTATGAATGAAAATATTAGAAAATTAATTACAGACTCTTATTAGTCTTCGGTTATTTGAAGGTTTCCATGGTTACATATTAATCAATAATACAAATATTTAATACTGTACTTTTGCCATTGTCGTTCGCAATAAACAGGAGGTTAGAATAGTGTCTAACATAACCCTTGTAATAGCAACTCCTGGGTTGATTATCGCATCTACACAATGACATATTTATACACAATTTTATCGAAATGTTTAAGGAGATGTGTTACTCATATTTGTATGACATCATTGGTAGGCCTCAACATCTGTTACACTATGGTGACAGTAGATGCTGATGCTAACAAAGGCATCGTTAGGAGGACCTGACAGCGCAATTGGCATAAAATGAATAATAGGAAACTGTATATATAATATCCACTCCCAGCATGCATCCCAATATCAGCACGTGTTTTTCGCATTCGTCTTTATAGGGATAAATCTGGTCTAATCAACAACGACATCCTGTATTGTGCAAATCTCTCGATACGATGTCTGACATAATATATATATATACTTTTGTATATATACCATGTAAGTAATGAAATGTTTGTCCGAAATCATTTACCGTTTCAATTTATTTTTAGAACATACTATAACCGAGACTGAAACCTATTGGAACATACATGTGTATTTTGAGACACTTCAAGTTGATTTTAAATAATAAGGCTCTAATGGTGATGAAATTTTTCCGGAGTTATTAGTTTAAGATTGCGAACAGCGCAAAACGCTGGATCTTAAATAGACATTTGTGCCACAGGTATCTCATTTCAAAATCCATGGAGACCGATTTTAAGGATGGGTCGCAAATAACTAGTGCGGCAGTTTTACCTGTTTTACCACTACTCTAAGTACAGATACTATGGTTACCAGGGTTTCCCCCAGAAAATTATGATGGCAAGTTGTTTTGATTTTACACTTAACAAGACTGGTTTGAAAATAATTCCTGGTCTTACAAAAAAGTCGCAAAATAACCTACTTTTTATGATAGTTTTAATGCAAAAGTACATGAATGGTCATAGAAATTCTAAGTGTTTTTTTTTGAAGGCAAGTTGCTCTAATGAAGAAGGCATGTTGTTTTCCCGTCCTTTCCCAGGAAGGCATGTTGCATGCAACATGGCTTATGGCCCTGGGAGAAATCCTGGTTATCATAGCTCAACAAAGGTAAATAGTGACTACAAAAACATGACCTTATTAAGATTTTGTTTCTACATGTATATCTTACACTGCCTTTTATTGATTAAAGAAACTAACCCGCAAAATAACGGCAAAAATTACGTTAAAAAACGTTTATCAAAACTCTACCCAGGACTGGTGTTCAGGTAATATAATAACGTATATGTGCTGATTAAAGGTATATGTTTATTCACGGGTTCTTTAAAATATATATACCTCATCATGAGTAGGTTTTAGAACGGTGTACATCTTTTGTAAAATGTGCCTGTCGATGGCGGAATAGCTTCTTTAAATTCCATCATGACCACTGTTCATACATACAATTGTATAATCAATAATCGCATCTCGACGATATTGTACTTTACGCAGAAAACAACAGTGTCCCGAGACAATGCAAGTGGGGAGAGTTTCATCATTTTAAAAAGGAATTGTGTCTTAAACACATCAGAATTCAGGGCTTCTTTATGCCCCCGAAGGGTGGCACATATATGTCGCACTGTCCGTCCGTCGGTCCTTTCGTTCGTCCGTACAATCGTGCCTGGTTAATACCTCTGACAATAATGGACGGATTTTCAAATAACTTGGGCACTTGCTCACCACAACAAGACGATGTGTCGCGCACAAAAATCCAGGTCCTTGACTCCAAGGTCAAGGTCACACTTAGAGGTCAAAGGTCAAAATGAAGTGCTTTCGTGTCCGGTTGATAAAACTGACATTCATGGACAGATTTTCAAATAAATTGGCACAAGTGCTCAACACAACAAGAAGCCATGTCTCACACAAAATCCAGGTCTGTTGCTCTAAGGTCAAGGTCACACTTAGAGGTCAAATTGTGTCCGGTCAATAATTCTGGCACTCCTGGACAGATTTTCAAATAACTTGGCACAAGTGCTCACCACAACAAGACGACATGTCGCACACAAAATCCAGGTCCGTGGCTCCAAGGTCAAGTTCACACTTAGAGGTCAAAAGTCAAATTGTGTCCGGTCAATAACTCTGGCATTCCTGGACGGAATTTTGAAATAAATTAGTACAAGCGCTCAACACAACCAGACAACGTGTCTCGCACAAAACCCAGGACTGTGGCCCCAAGGTAAAGGTCGCTTAGAGGTCAAAGATCACTTAGGGGGCATTTGTCACTTACAGACATTTCTTGTTTCCTTCTAAATTAGGGGCCGAAATTCGGCTACTTCACAATTCAAAATTGGTAATTTTTCACAATTGTGGCTGATTTTTTTCCACAATTTACATTTTTCCCATCTAACTTTCTCAATATGTTTTGTTTTGGATACATTTAAAAGTTATCTAAAATGTAACATATTATGCTGAATAATTGTACATTTGTTTTATAGTGTCCTCCTCCCACAAAAGCAATGTATGCATGTATCAAGTAATACTGCTTCAGGGGACGAAATATATTTTACTGTATACTCGTCCTGTAGGACGAATGGCAGACGAGTGGCATTGACATGTTACTCGTCCTTATAGGATGTTTACTCGTTCTGATCTGATTGTAAACGTTCTTAAATCAAAGTAGTCAGATACCATCATCTAACGCTATTATATATAAATCAAACAAAGGGAAACATCATAATATGTGTTTTTTTCATCATAATGCTTTTTTTCTTTATATAAATCAATGAAATTTGACCAGTAGTATAGTTTACTATATTCATATTCATATTCTATAGTTCACTAAAGTCTGATCATGGTCATTACAGTAACTCTGGCATGGTATATATTTATTTTCCTGTGAAAAATTCCCCTCTTAAAAAAAACAAAAACATTTTTTATTAGAAAATGTTAAACTCCAATACAGGAAAACAGCATACTTTTTGCAATTCCCCTTCCTGAAGGCCCTGTCCCCAGTCACCTAAAAGCTGACTAGTGCCCTTAAAGATTCCCCCCGTAAAAGTGTTATTTGTATAACAACAAATACTGTAACGTTCGCGCTCCGTGAAATTAGAACGGGAGCCGCATTTTAGAATCACAATATCCGGTTGACTTAAATTGCATTTTATCCGATAATCGCTGAATAAACAGAGTTGCGACTATTTGCTGCATTTAATCGCTTAATAAAATAAGTAAGAACTATTTTCTTTGTTGTTTTTTTTCTACTGAAATGTTACTCGTCCTCTCGGACGACCGATTCATGGATTTCACTCGTCCGGATTCGAATTTCACTCGTCAATACGAGCGGACAAGTGGAATTTTCGTGCCCTGTGCTTTTAACAATTAATCTTTCAATACTTTTTTCACAAATCAGACAGTTATCGCGCTTTTTCTCCCACAAAATGACCAGGCTAGGGAGTCTTCACAATTCTTAGAAACAAATCGAGTTCGGTAAAAAGTATGAAAGCATCTTGGGAAATCACCCTACTAAGAATAGGAAGTCCCCAGGGTTCTCAATAGACGCGTACACATGCGTTTTGACGCATGGAAATTCAATTTGACCCATTTCTGACGCAGCCAATTTACTACCTGTGCGTTTTTATGACGCGCGTGTATTTGCTTCCAATCATCAATCCAATACACATGTACCTAATTTGATAGTCCAAACATCACAACAATGGGCACGCGCTGCATAACAGTGACTGACACCTTGCCTGACGACCTTGATCGCCTCTCGACCAATCAAATTCGCTGCTGTCACAGCTTGAGGTACAGAGGCGGAAATAACTTGTCTGTAAATGGTGTCACTGTGTAATCTAATCGTTGCTATTGTGTTAATAGTTTAACGATTATCTTTGAAGTTTATGATGCTTTTTGCGGGTGGAGACTATTAAGACTTGATTGGATTAATTGTTTAATTGATTGCTACCGGCTTCTGATTGATTACTGGTTAATTAGACCGAACTGAGAATGCTAGCGGTCAAACATGTGAAAAGATACAATCGGCAAATATAAAATTGACTTTTATTTGTGTTTGTTTTTTGTTTATTTGTGTTTGTTGTTTGTTAATTTTGTTTTACGCACGTTTTAAAGAAAAAAGAAATATAATTTTAATGAGAATATTTTAAATATTTATAAATCGGCAAAAGGTACATAAACAGAGCGTTTTTTAACCTGGGTTATCGTTCAGTCAAAACTTACCGGACATTAAGCATTGTGATATTTTGTGTTTACATACTATTTTTGTGCTATCGAGTATGGGACTTAATTAATTTATGTATGTTCAATACACAAATGGCGCAAAGAAGTATATTTTCGTTTATGTCATCGCAGTCTACGAAACAGCCTGATGGGGATGCACTGTCTGAGGGTGCACTGTCTGACCCAAAAGAAGCAGAAAAAAAGAGAACTTGTGTTATAATAACACCCATAACTTATAATATACAATAACACCAATAACTTATAATATTAACAAATAGCGACCCTAATTTATTAAACAGACTTACATAACTTTGAATCTTTGACATAATTACACATTATTGTAAAATGGAATATTAGTTTTTTAAGTTCAAATGCATATCCTTGCACACCTTTCTTGGCAATAAAATATTTACAGAATTCACTAAAATTAAAGTTATTAAAGGATGTTTTATAAAACGGCGCTTCGATTTGTTTGATTTATATTTGACTTTTGACATTTCAATTTTGACCCTTGGGATTTTTGAGTCAAGGGTCATATGACTCTTCACTTTTAAAGTCTACTGAGAACCCTGAGTCCCTATTTATTTTCCCAATGAAACCGGAACCACTCATTAATTTATTTGACCTTACATTTATAATTAGGCCACATAAAAAAATATGTGTCGTTCAGGTAACCCGACCAACCCTATTTTAAGGGGCTGACACTAAAACTTTTTATGCAAAAATTTAAAAAAAAAAAAATGTTGTTGATAATGCAAAAAAATCGACCTCAAGGTACAGTAATTTAACATATTAAATTTATTATCAGAATTGAATTCATAAATGAGAAAGAAAAAAAAAAAAAAACTACCTACCTACCCTATTTTTTTGCCAGTGTTACCTGAACCACACATATTATTTTGTTTGGCCTTACTAAAGTTATCATGGATATCGTGAATTTCAACAATCATCACTAATTAAAGAGCAGTTACTCCAGCATTACTGATGTGCTCTGGCTGGTTATCAAATTTGATCGAGATATTTTGGTCCTAATCATTTATATATCCATGTTTGGTAAAATGTCTATTAGAAGATTACTCAAGTTCTTGAGCAGACACTAAACGTATGCCCGCTGCCATAATAGTAATAAAATAGGGGTTACATGAGAGAATGTGTTAATAATAATACTTTTAGATGGTTTGTTCTATATATTATGTTAACAGTGGGTGCATTCAGAGTTATCCCATTAGCAACAACGTCGGCTAACTTCAGGTTACCAATGGCCACTGATGGTAACATGTAGGTCACCGCTACTACCTCGGGTGTAGAGTTGCGGGAAGATTGGTTACCAAATGTTTTACCTATATCAGCGAACCAACGGCTAACGAGTTACGACGGTAACCGAGAGGAGAACCCTGAACGCACCCAGTATGCACAACTGTTGAAAACGCGGAAATAAGATGTTTAAGACTACAATAACTTTTACAAAACATATCTTCTTCAAATTTTAATCAACTTAATGAGGTCATGTTTAGAAATAATCATCTCAAGTAACTAGACTATGCCCAAATTACCGGTAGTATGACTATCGTTCCTGTAATAAGTGCCCAACCAAGTCACCACCAGCAAACAAACATAATATTGGCTAACATAAATAGTACAAGCCTCTTCGACAGCATCTATGATAAAAAACAACTTGAACAAGAATTCTGGTATTGCTACAAAAGGCTTCAACCATTTCCCTATTTCACCCAAGATGCAATACCTTCATATCAAGTGAATAATGAATTTTGGGATACTTTGGAAACTTGGCTGCCATCGTAACTTTGTGTTGTAACGCTGTGCCTAGATCTATACAAAATATATGGTTGAATTAGTTTGATGACAAAACAACAAAATAAGCATCAATGTATAAAGCCATGATGTAAAAACATAATAATAATCCCACCAGCTCCTTTAAAATTAAATCCCATTTGGGAAATCGGAACAAAACATAAATATATTTTCACATTTCAAAAGAATGACGTTTAATGATTTCAAACGATACCTATATATGCCCTTTCAAATGCCTTTATTTAAGAAACAAAAAGAAGGATTTCATTTCATGTACTTACAGCAGCCTAGAAAATTATTATTTTGGAAAAAGAAAAATGGTCTGTCATAAATTTGTTTTACAATGGGTTCGTGCACGGTTCTTCCATCGACGTTGGTTGCCAATGACCACCGATGGTAACATTTGTTACCAACGAGGCCACCAATACTACCTCAGATGTAGAGACGCGGGAAGATTGGTTACCAATGTTCTACGTATCGGCAAACGACGGTGACTGATGGTAGCCGATGGTTACTGAGAGTGCTTTCGGTAACCGATGCGATGGGAGAACCCTGAACGGACCCAATATAAATTATTTTATATAAAAAAAATCTATAGTTTGGATTCAGTATATAACACATCCTTCAAACTACAGGTATGTGTAAAAAGTATATGAACCAGGATTTGTAACAAACTGAAACTGTCTGCAAACCAGAAATTCTGGCAGAATCGTACACATGTAGATTCATGAACAAACCAGTACACAAATCAGTATTAACACCAGAATCATATTATAGTTTCATCAAAAATCCAGTATAAATGTAGCATAGTCTGTCTCGTTAACTCAGTTATTCTGCAGTGCAGACGGTTTACCATAAAATTATATCAAACTGTATAATGTATTACCAAAGTTATAAGTGGGTGGGGTTTGAGAGACATGTTTTCATCACATCTGGCGGGGAATCCCAAATACCACAAACTTAACATTTATCATGAAAAAATTAAACGGACATTTTAAAGAGACAATGTAGTAATGAGTTACCTCGTTCGACTGTACTTTATGCAGAATATCTGCGTGGATATCTGCGTGAGCTACGTGGTTTTCCATTTTCGGTATTGATCACATTATTTTCCGCAGCATTTCGGACAATTTGTAGAATTAGAATGTATCCGAATCAGTAACTGGCAGGGTATAATTGTCTTCTTCACGGAAACCGTTACCAAATTACAAACCAATTACAAACCAAAAAAATCATAATTAGATAATATATATTCATAAAAAAATAAAAAAATAATAGAACAAATCTTCCATATACAGACATACTTTTTATTTTCTTTTATGCACTAGAAGCGAGTCACATACACTACGAAAAGGGTATATGCATGACGAAAAGGGCCGTACATAGCCGTTAACGAACGTGGAAAGGACATGAATAAATAAGTAACTAGCAAACAATATATTTTAAAGGAGATGTTTAAATGTATAAATATCAATAGACCTGTTTTTGATACTACTTTTTTTTATAAAAATAATATGTTTATTTAAGTCGAAGAGCGTTCAGTTACAGATGGATAAATCAGATTTAATCGAGTTAATATGAATTAATTTTAATTTTGATGTTGTTTATAATCATACAAGAAATAAATCTGATTTATCCAACTGTATCCAGGCCACACCACGAGGAGGCGCTCTTATCATGGCCCGTCCCTTTCCCTTTTCCCTTAGGCGCCATATAACCTTTCATGTGTTGGTGCGCCTTAAAACCCATCGGGACATGGGACAGTCGGAGTGTTGTACACCCGGTGAGGTCAAAGACCACCCTTACCGACTACAGTCTCCTCTTTGAACTCGGGGTTCTTGATCGTTCGGCCCGTTTCCTCTTTCTCTGTTCGGGCTTGCGGTTTTCTGTCTTTTGATTCAAATATATTGAAAAATGAATATCATTATCATACATATGTGATAATTACGTAAGTGTCGATAATGCTCCTTGATAATCCAATCAAGGCAAACATGCAGGTGATACCAGGGCGATTACCGATCGATTAGTGAATGTGCTATAATCTAATCAAGGATCAGGTGTGAACAACATTGACATTATACTGAAAAGTTGTCGTAGTAAAGTCGTAGATCAGCGTCCCTTTTCGTAGATGTGAATATCATTTTCGTATAATTTACAGTCCTTTACGATGAATAATTTTAGGCCAATATTAAAAAAAGAAAGAAAGAAGTTAAACAAATACTTGATGCATAATGTAAAGATCAGATCATTTTATTAGACAATGTGTATGTCCTTTTCGTATGAGGGTGGGTATATTCCTTTTTGTAGAACCAATTTCAACATAAACATATTTATAATAAATAAATAAATAAATACTTGATGCATAATACAAAACTAACGCCAATGTGAAATGTGATCATTCTGATAATATCCATTAAATACATTGGTCCTAGTCCTTTTCGCAGACTGGCCCTTTTCGTAGCTGTAATTGTCGCTACACATAGTTTTTTGGAGGAATTAAGACTTTCTTTCATCTTTTATTTAGTATATTCTTATCATATTCTTAGTATAATTACACTTTCTTCACATTTAAATCACCAAAACCAAACAATATTGATGCACTTTGCATAAAACGGGCCCTTTTCGCAGACCGGCCCTTTTCGTAGCTGATAATTGTCGCTACACATACGTATTTTTGAGGAATTAAGACTTTCTTTCATCTTTTATTTAGTATATTCTTATTATATTCTTAGTATAATTACACATTCTTCACATTTAAATCACCAAAACCAAACAATATTGATGCACTTTGCATAAAACGGGCCCTTTTCGCAGACCGGCCCTTTTCGTAGCTGTTAATTGTCGCTACACATACGTATTTTTGAGGAATTAAGACTTTCTTTCATCTTTTGTTTAGTATATTCTTATTTTATTCTTAGTATAATTACACATTAAGCACATTTAAATCACCAAAACCAAACAATTTTGATGCATTTTGCATAAAACAGGCCCTTTTCGTAGTTTGAAAACCCTTTTCGCGAAAAGGGCCCTTTTCGCATTTCAGTCATACCGGTTTTTTCCCCCTATGATTTATGGATTTATGTACAAAAACGTTAGAGCAAGCATATATTTCTTTCTTCTTCTTCTTCTTCTTTTACAATAATGGCAAAGAATCAATTATTAAGATATATGGCCATGCGTGGGGGGTTAAAAAAGTGAAAGATTGACAAGTTTCCCAAGCTACTCAATCCACCCAGGAGAACAAGGCAATGTGATAAAAACTAGTGCGAATAAAATATGCCTATAAAATGCCGATAGTAATGTACAAGACACTGTCACTGTGAAGACAAGAATGTTAGCTGTGCAGGTTAAAACATAAAAGAGGATAGTATATAATTTACTATGGGAATGGCAATGTATCAAGTCCTGACTTAAATCCAAGGATCGAGTCAGCACTGACTACATGTGATGGCAGGGAATTCTAAACTGTAATTGTGCGAGGAAAGTATGAATATTTATAATATTCAACTGTGGTGATGGGTTTTTGATATGCTAGATGATGATTGTGTCTGGTTTGACGGGTATATGGCGTTAAGTACTGAGAAGTCTTGTTAAGTTCAGAGAAGGGAGGATGTCGACCTGGTTGTAAACTATTTTGTAGAAAAGAGAAAGGCGACTGGTTTGCCTTCTGTGTTCAAGAGAGTCCCATTTGAAGTTTGATAGTAGATTGGTAACTCTGCCCGAAGCCTTGGAATAGTTGTTGCACACACAGCTAGCTGCTCTGCGTTGTACCCCTTCAAGTTTCTGTATATCCTTGATATGATACGGACCCATACAGAGGAGCTGTACTCGAGGGTTGGTCGGACTATAGAGCAGCATGTTGCTTGTTTAGTTTCGGCGGCGTGTAGGTTGCGTTTTAGGAATCCAAGGCTTTGGCTAGCTTTATTTGTGACTTTGTTGACATGTGGTGACCACGATAAGTCTGATGTGAGTTCCACCCCTAGATATGTAGCTTGGTTTACTGTTGATAGTGTTTGATGATTAATTTTGTAAGTAGTGTTGATAGTTTTTTTGATCTTGTAATGTGCATGATGTGGCATTTGTCAATGTTGAAGGACATCTTCCATCTCTGTTCCCAGTGTGCTAAGCTGTCCAGGTCTGTCTGCAGTAGTGTAGCGTCCGAGGGTGATCTAACTTCTCTGTAAATCACACAGTCATCTGCAAACAGTCGTACCTTGGAACTAACAGCTGCCGGTAGGTCGTTTATATATAACAGAAATAGAAGAGGTCCTAGAACAAGGAAGTTTGCAGAACTTTTTAAGTCAGGAACGTTCGTGATTAAGTTCAAAAGAAACTTATATATAAAACTAAAAGATATAATAATACTTACTTATAAAACTATCTTACCAGAAATATAAACATTCATATCAAGTTAAGACAATGAACACCTGCAGAACATTGAACTTTTCATTCAAATCGAGAGCTACAACTCTGCTGTTATGCTCAAATTTCAATAACCTGCTCAAATTTGATTTATATATAACATAAGTTAATTTAATAATTTAGCCAAGTTTGTTAAGATCTGATGAAAAATGAAGGCCCTATCGTCTATATAAAAACAGTAGAAGGGCCTATAGAAGCTTTTAAAATAAGCTTACGTATGGTCTCGGACCTGTTAGTTACCTGTAAGTTATAGTATATTAACTAAATCAAGGGCCATAACTCCATAACGTGTTACTTGTTACACCCCTTCGCACCCCACCTCCAACCATATATATCTGAAACGTTGCACGGATATATATTAAGACAGTTTTTGTGTATGTGTGCCTGTGTGCCTGTTTGCATGCATATATTCAGGAGCACAGCGAACACGAAGATGTTTGTACATGAAGGGAGATAACACGAGCAACTACTTACTTTGTACATTAAGGAAGGTAATCATATGTTGAATTCCATTTTTTTTTAAACTTTTTAACAAAGTTCTTGTCGTTTTATAAACAGTCACACAAAGGAATCTGCAACCCTGCCCTACAGCAACCTGCCCTACTGTGAGTAGATTCCTATATCTGCAACATGCCCTACTGTGGGTAGATTCCTATGGTTCTTCAATGTGCTTCGAGGAAATATTCCAATACACAAAACTGCCCAGTTTACATATCCATCCGACAAACGAAGCATTTTAAAGTGTCTTGCCCAAAGACACACAGCAACCCAGTGGCACCAGTGAGGCTTGAACACGTGATCTCTGGATTCAAAGTTGACTACAGTAAAAGTGTACATCTCCTGGGGATGGCTATATTATAATAATTGTTTAAGAGGTTGACACTATCGTTATGGTCTACGTATCCAAGTTTGCTCTTTTTCCCACCTTCTTATTGTTTTTATTGCACTTTTACCGGACTTCCTAGTTTTTAAACCCCAACTTCCACCATTTGTTTAGGCTTCCTTACATAATCCTTTCCAAGACAAAACTTTGGTAGCCTATATGTTTATTTTATTATGCCCTGCCACGAAAGTGGTGCGGGTATATAGTGTTACCCTTGTCCGTCCCGATGTACGTCACATCCGTACGTCACGTCCGTACGCCCCGTTTTACATAAATTTAAGTTTTTTATTAAGTACCAAAAGCTGTACAGTTTTCAAACTTCATACACACTTACATCTATATGGCAGCAATATGTTCCTACCCGAATCAGGTCAATATAAATGACATTGACCTACTTTTTACACATTGTTAATTTACATCAAAGTTTTTCATTCAACTTTTTTACATCAAAGTTTTTTGTCAAGTCCATTTCTCCAACACCAGATGCCTTAGAGCTTTTAAACTTTGCAAATGTTGATAACTACATGACAGCGATATGTTCCAATGAAAAGTGGGTCAATATAAATGACCTTGGCCTACCTTTCACACTGTTAATTTACATCAGAGTTTTACATTCAAGTTTTTTTATTGACTCAGCTTCTCAGATACCAAAAACCATACAGTTTCCAAACTTCATACACACTTACATCTGTATGACAGCAATATGTTCCTACCCAAATCAGGTCAATATAAATGACCTTGACCTACTTTTTAAACGTTGTTGTTTTACATTCAAGTTTTTATTATGTTCATTACTCTGATACCAGAAGCAGTACAGCTTTTAAACTTCATACACACTTACATCTATATGACAGCAATATGTTCCTACCCAACTCAGGTCAATATAAATGACCTTGACCTACTTTTTACACTTTGTTAATTTACATTAAAACTTTACATTGACGTTTTTAGATCACCTGAGACGAAGACTCAAAGTGATCTATTGCGATCACTCTTTGTCCATCGTCCGTCGTCGTGTTAACTTTTGCTTCAAACGACTTCTCCTTCGAAACCGCTAGACCAATTTTGACCAGACTTCACATGGATGATCCTTAGATAAATTGTTTTTAGATTTTGTTAAAATTACGTCAGCGCGACATCCAAGATGGCTGCCATTACCATATATGGTCGAAACATTAAAAAACCTTCCTCTCAAGAACCGCTGGACAGATCTTGACAGATAAAATGATCGCCAATGCCTAGACTATACATTTCGGGGTCAAAAATGGCCGTGCCCCTGGGGTTCAAAGTTTGTATATTGAGATTTTGCATGTTTTTCATAGACTTATATAGGGAAAAAATCTTCTTTTCTGAAACCACAAGGTTTGTGGCAAACACAGAGCTCTCATATATTACAAGTAGCATCAGATAATGGTCCTCTACCAAGTTTGTTCAAATGGTGACCCTGGGGTCAAATTTGGCCCCGTCCCAGGCGTCACAGTTTTACATAGGAAAACAAAAATTAATATCAACTACAAGAGCCAGAGGTTTATATTTTGCATTTACTATGAGCTTACGCCCTGCCCTAAGGGTCACATGTTTTACATAGACTTGTATAGGGAAAACACTTAAAGCAAATCCTCTCTGAAAGAGCACTTACATAAAGACATGCAGGTGTCAGAGCACTTACATAAACACACGTCGGTGTCAGAACACTTACACAAACACATGCCGATGTCTGAACACATAAACACATGTCGGTGGTAGAACACTTACATAAACACATGCCGGTGTCAGAACACTTACATCAACACATGCAGATGGCAGAATACTTACATAAACATATACAGGTGGCAGAACACTTACAAAATGCATACAGGTGGCAGAACACATACATCAACACATGCTGGTTTCAGAACCCTTACATAAACACATGCTGGTGTCAGAACACTTACATTAACATATGCATATGTCAGAACTTACGCAAATACATTCAGGTGTTAGAACACATGCATAAACACATGCAGAAGCCAGAAAACTTACATAAACACATGCATGTGTCAGAACGCTTACACAAATGCATACATGTGTCAGAACACATACATCAACACATGCAGATGCAGAACACTTACATAAACACATGCATGTGTCAGAACACTTACATCAAGACATGCAGGTGTCAGAACACTTACATAAACACATGCATGTGTCAGAACACTTACATCAAGACATACAGGTGTCAGAACACTTACATAAAAACATGCATGTGTCAGAACACTTACATCAAGACATACAGGTGTCAGAACACTTACATAAACACATGCATGTGTCAGAACACTTACATAAACACATGCAGATGGCAGAACACTTACATAAACACATGCAGGTGTTATAACACGTATATAAACACATGCAGTTCTTAGAACACGTACATACACACATGGAGTGTCAGAACACTTACACAAACAATTGCATGTGTCAGAACACTTACATCAAGACATACAGGTGTCAGAACACTTACATAAACACATGCATGTGTCAGAACACTTACATCAAGACATACAGGTGTCAGAACACTTACATAAACACATGTCAGTGTCAGAACACATAAACACATGCCAGTGTCAGAACACTTACACAAAAACATGCTTGTGGCAAAACACGTAGAAAAACATATACAGGTGTCAGAACACTTACATAAACACATGCTGGTGTCAGAACACATACACCAACACATGCTGGTGTCAGAACACTTACATAAACATGCCGGTGTCGGAACACTTACATAAACACATGCAGATGGCAGAACACTTACATAAACACATGCAGGTGGCAGAACACATACATCAACACATGCTGGCGTCAGAACACTTACATAAACATATGCTGGTGTCAGAACACTTACATAAACACATGCATGTGACAAAACACTTACACAAATACATACAGGTGTCAGAACACATACATAAACACATGCAGATGCCAAAACACTTACATAAACACATACAGGTGTCAGAACGCTTACACAAACGCAAGCATGTGTCAGAACACTTACATAAAAATATGCAGGTGTCAGAACACTTATACAAACACATAAACTCATGCCAGTTTCAGAACACTTACACAAACACATACAGGTAGCAAAACACTTAGGCAAACACATGCTGGTGTCATATCACATACATCAACACATGCTGGTGACAGAACAATTACATAAAACATGCTGGTGTCGGAACACTTACATAAACACATGCAGATGACTGAACACTTACATAAACACATACAGGTGGCAGAACACATACATCAACTCATGCTGGTGTCAGAACACTTACATAAACACATGCTGGTGTCAGAACTTACCTCAACACATGCATGTGACAGAACACTTACACAAATACATACAGGTGTCAGAACACATACATAAACGCATGCAGATGCCTGAACACTTACATAAACACATACATGTGTCAGAACGCTTACACAAACGCATGTATGTGTCGGAACACTTACACAAATACATACAGGTGTCATACATGTGTCAGAACACATACATCAACACATGCAGATGCCAGAACACTTACATAAACACATACATGTGTCAGAACGCTTACACAAACGCATGTATGTGTCAGAACACTTACACAAATACATACAGGTGTCATACATGTGCCAGAACACTTACATAAACACATGCATGTGGCAGAACACTTACATAAACATATGCCAGTGTCGCAACACTTACATAAACACATGCAGGTATCCGCACACTTTCACAAACACATGCAGGTGCCAAAACACTTACCTAAACATATGCCGGAGTCGGAACATATATAAAGTCATGCAGGTGTCAAAACACTTACATAAACAGATGCCATTGTCAGAACACATACATAAACATATGCAGGTGTCAGAACACTTACATAAATACATGCCAGTGTCAGAACACTTACATAAACACATGCATGTGTCAGAACAATTATATAAAGACATGCAGGTGTCAGAACCCTTACATAAACACATGCCGGAGTCAGAACACTTACATAAACACATGCATCTGTCAGAACATTTACATAAACATATGCCGGTGTGAGAACACTTACATATACACATGCATGTGTCAGAACACTTACATAAAGACATGCAGGTGTCAGAACACTTACATAAACACATGTCGGTGTCAGAACACATAAACACATGCCGGTGTCAGAACACTTACATAAACACATGCTGGTGTCAAAATACATACATCAACACATGCTTGTGACAGAACACTTACATAAAACATGCCGGTATCGGAACATTTACATAAACACATGCAGATGGCGGAACACTTACATAAACACATGCCAGTGTCAGAACAATAACATAAACACATATAGGTGTCAGAACGCTTACACAAATGCATGCATGTGTCAGAACACTTACATGAAGACATGCAGGTGTCAGAACACTTACATAAACACATGCTGGTGACAGAACACTTACATAAAACATGCCGGTGTCGGAATACTTACATAAACACATGCAGATGCCAGAAAACTTACATAAACACATACAGGTGTCAGATCGCTTACACAAACGCAAGCATGTGTCAGAACACTTACACAAATACATACAGGTGTCATACTGTTGTCAGAACACATACATCAATGCATGCAGATGCCAGAACACTTACATAAACACATACAGGTTTCAAAACACTTACATAAACATATGCCAGTGTCACAACACTTACATAAACACATGCAGGTATCAGAACACTTACATAAATACATGCATGTATTAGAACACTTACATAAACACATGCAAGAGTCGGAATACTTATATAAACACATGGAGGTGTCAGAACACTTACATAAACACAGGCATGTTTCAGAACACTTACCTTTAAACACATGCCAGTGTCAGAACACATAAAGTCATGCAGGTGTCAGAACACTTACATAAACACATGCCAGTGTCAGAACATTTACATTAACACATGCAGGTGTCAGAACACTTACATAAACACATGCTTGTGTCAGAATACTTACATAAACACATGACGGTGTCAATTTGTTTGTTTGTATGGTGTTTTACATCATTTTCAATACATGTAAGGTTATATATGATGGTCGATTTTTTTTGTGGTGGAGGCAGACCACCCATAAACACTGAGTAGAACCAGTACTGTACACCTCCTGTAAGAAAAAACTTACCTAAACACATCCCGGTGTCAGAACACTTACATAAACACATGGAGGTGTCAGAACACTTACATAAACACATGCATGTTTCAGAACACTTATATAAAGTCATGCAGTGAGTCAGAACACTTGTATAAACACATGCTGGTGTCAGAACATTTACATAAACACATGCAGGTGTCAGAACACTTACATAAACACATGCAGGTGTCAGAACATTTACATAAACACATGCAGGTGTCAGAACACTTACATAAACACATGAAGGTGTCAGAATCAATAGACACTTTATATAAATGACTATGACCAAAACCAAAAGTACTGGATGTTAAGAACACAAATACAAAACATACGTTATAAAACATAATACTTTTATTCAGTGCAATACACATGAACAATGTGGTAGTATAAATGAAAACAATCAGTAACCATGGTAACAGAATATTCAACAAGGTTAACTAGAGTAATCTGTCACTGCCCAGGAGTTGATCAAAATACAATGACGCAATACATATTGAGGAAATGTAAACTTGGCTAAACATTTGCTTTTATACGTTTGCAATATAAACACAGTAATACGTATAAACACAGTAATACAGATATGAACTTGCTTAAATTGTTCTTTGACTGTATTTGATTTAAATTTAATAAAGTAATATTGATAGAGTTTTTGTACTGTATTAATAGAGGTTGAGAATTGTATGCGTATGTGAGAGTCTAGCCACACAAACAACTTAACGACTTATGTAAAAATGTGTTGAGATACCAGACAACGTGAAGAGGAAAGTGACACAGAGAAAGAACAAAAGAGAGAGTATCTGGGTCTCAAAGTAGGCCACTAAGAACTTCCTCTTTGTCTTTCTTCCTTCATCTATTCATTCATTTAGTTGCAATATTTCTTTCTTGCCTTTATTTGTAGGATGTCATACATATATATGATTAACACATCCTATATCTTTTTTCTAAATTTAGGCGCCATATAACCTTTCATGTGTTGGTGCGCCTTAAAACCAAATCAATTCAATTGAATTATTTCTAAATGTACACTCCTGTGGTGGCTTAGTGGAACAGCATCCATCTTGCATGCAGGAGGTCAAGGGTTAAATTCCTGTCCGGGTCATACCAAAAACTTCACACAAATGGTACAAATAGCTCCCTTGCTGGACATATATCACTGAAATATTGTTAAAATTGATGTTAACCCCCATTCATACATACCTATTCCTAAATTTAATCTTCAAAAATATAAAACAATAACTTTACAAAATAAATGTCAGGTATTACTGCCAGACTTGCATGAAAGTGTGTAATTTTTTTAATATATTTTTTTTGAAATCAGGCATTTATAATCTGTTGACTTATTTATAGAGGTACAGTATGCTGTGGTTATAATACTTGCCTCACTTTCTCATGATACTTTGAAGGTGTGTAATGGGAATGCGGTTAATTTACTTTTTGTTTAGACTTTACAAGATCTTTAGACATTCTTTTAATCACAAGAATAATATGTTCCGGCTCCAGCACTACTGTCAGTTTGTTGCCATTAGCAGAACCTGTGTTTTTTTGTATATAATACAAAATTAACAAAAAATAATTTATAAAACACATTTAACATTATTTATACCATAATAAAGTTCATATAACATAATGGACGGATCTTAAATACATTTATCACAATTGCTTTTGGCGACATTTTTCATTAAAATAGTTTTTAGAAAAAGATGTTTTATCTGAAATATCTTTATCAAAGTTGTCAAAATCTTATGAAAATAACCAAAACAATTTTACACAAGTGTAAATCAAATAACATACACAAAACCTAACATTACTGCTACATGTATATAAAACTGTATATAACCACAGGAATCGGACATATTGTAAACGCATGTAATAAATCACATTGACTATCCACTACTAGTATATTAAAATATATTTTTATATACAATTATATACAAACGTGGACTTACATATGGGGATACTGTACTGTGTTTACAATACGTCCGATTCCTATGATATAGCACATCGAAAATGACAATGTTCTTCTGCTTTTCTTGGACCATCAACTCAAGTTAACTAGCTGGGAAGTAAATGAAGTTTTATTAAATGGCATCACCTACCAGAAAATTTGATCTCTCCATAGACATCAACATACCCAGAATTAAATATATTTCGTATGCTTCTCCTCGATACAAATATCGAATATCTCTGTAAGCCGACAAAACTGAAAACCTCTAAACAACTGGCCTCATGTCACACATTTGTCACTTGATCCACATCAACAAATTCAATATGCTGCAAATCACCATCTATTTTATGCATTTTCCATCATATTTATTTTAGTATAACAGTTTGAAGATAACTATTAAAGGTAATTTACAGCACAATGAGCACAAGTTTTCCATAATCTTATTTTGTTAAAGATAAACTCTTCTTCCAAATGCTATGGGATATACCCCTCCTTCTTCATTTTTTTTTTTAAATCTTTCTCAAAATGTGTTAACCATAACAATTATAGTTGTGGAATGATTTGAAGGAATTTGTACTCCCAGAAGAAGGATGCATATTGCCTGAAAATTTGGGAAAAAAAGTTTATTATAACAAAGATTTAATTTTTGTTGTATCGCTTAAGAATTATTATCATATTATCAGTATTACAGTATAATAATAAATCACAACATCATTAGGTTTATAAATGTCAAACACTTTTTTTAAAAACAGTTTATGTTGGAGTTTTCTCCCCTTCTACTGCTTTCTTGACGTGGCTACGTTTTTTCTTTGCTGCCAGTTCAGCCTCAATTCGCCGCTGTTCTTCTTCTTCTGCCTTCTTTTTGATCTCCTCAACTTCATCCAAAAACTGCATCAGAAATAAAAAGTGAACAAGACTTAGTATCCAATAACATTTTTTTATTTGAGCTTTTTTTAAACATGTCAATATGACTTCTGTTCTTTAATACAGAATGTTTATCTATCGTTATATTCATAAGGCCTAAATTAAAATATTGTTTGTTTGCCCTTTACCTACCCAGCAAATAATCAATAGTAGGTAGGTAGGTAAATTTTTTTATTTGATAAAATTATATTTTCTTGCTTGTTTTTTAAAATGATATATTTTAATATGTATTTATTCTACAAATTGTATGTTGTATTTGTTATTAATATTTACAAAAAACACATAACGCTTAAAGGTTGACAACTTTGTACACTTTTGTCTTGCTTGCTGCAATCATTGAAGAAAAAAAATAATATATAAAAGTCAAACAAATAATATTTTAATTAGGCCTAATGTAAATACTAACTCTATCAGGCCGTAGATACGCTGAGGCATACCAAGGCCACTTCTTGCTAGAACTTTGGAAAGTTACTAAAAATTAAAGTAAGCATTTTTAACTGTCTATTAAGTCATTTTAGAATTATTTTATTTTTAGAATTTTGTGATTCTTGGTTTCAAAAAACTCATTACTCAAATGAGTGATGCAAACAGTCTTAATTTGTTTCTTACAGCAATTAAAAGGCTCATTCAGTTCTGAGAACACACTGAGTTGCATCATAATAGCATGATGTGATGTCATAATAGCATGATGTGATGTCATAATACCAGAGTGTGATGTCATAATACAAGAAAGTGATGTCATGATAGAAGCAACCAAATGAAAATATGAATGAACAAGAGGCCCAAGAGGGCCTGTGGACGCTCTACTGGCTAACATGGCTCTTATAACATCAATGAAGCGAGTGACTGCCATTTATGTTGTTTTTTTGAAAGTTACGCTCAAAATAAAGCTTTTTAACTAAATCAAGAGCCATAACTAAAGAATCTGGTAAAGTTTGGTAAAGATCAGATGAAAAATTAAGGCCCTACCATATGAACGAGGCAAAATATAGCATTTTTAACTAAATGAAGAGCCATAACTACTCTGTTACTGGTCCGACTGGTCCAACATAGAGCTAAAAAAAAAATGGAAAAAAACAAAAATGAAAAAAAAAAAATATAAAAAAAAAAAATGAAAAAAAAATAATATAATAATATAAAAAAAGAAAGTCATCAAATCTGGTAAAGTATTGGCAATGATCAGATGCAAAATGAAGGCTCTATGGTATTATGACGAGGCAAATTATAGCATTTTAAACAAAATCAAGGGCCATAACTCCGCTGTTACTGGTCCGATCTGGCTGGTTTTCGAACCTGTTTGAGCTTTTATTGACATTAACAATCTGATAAAGTTTGGTAAAGATCGGATAAAAAATGAAGGCCCTATTGTCTTAACGAGGCAAAATATAGCATTTTGAACTAAATCAAGGGCCATAACTCTGCTGTTACTGGTGCGATATAAATGGTTTTCAAACTTGTCCGAGCTTTCAATGACATTAACAATCTGATAAAGTTTGGTAAAGATCGGATGAACAATGAAGCCCCTATCATCTTAACGAGGCTAAAATATAGCATTTTTAACTAAATCAAGGGCCATAACTCAGCTGTTACTAGTCCGATATGGCTGGTTTTCGAACCTGTCCGAGCTTTCATTGATATTAACAATGTGGTAAAGTTTGGTAAAGATAGGATGAAAAATGAAGGCCCTATCATCTTAACGAGACAAAATATAGCAAAATAGCATTTTTCATCTAAATCAAGGACCACAACTCCGCTGTTACTGGTCCGATATGGCTGGTTTTGAACCTGTCCGAGTTTTCATTGATATTATCAATGTGGTACAGTTTGGTAAAGATAGGATGAAAAATGAAGGCCCTATCGTCTTAACGAGGCAAAATATAGAAATATAGCATTTTTAACTAAACCAAGGGCCATAACTCCGCTGTTACTTGTCCGATCTGGCTGGTTTCGAACTTGTCCGAGCTTTAATCGATATTAACAACCTGTTAAAATTTGGTAAAAGATCGGATGAAAAGTGAAGGCCCTATCATCTCAACGAGACAAAAGTTAACGACGGACGGACAACGGACAACTCGGCATCCCATAAGCTCTGCTGGCCAGTATAGCTAAAAATTGGACCAATGAAACTAGTTAATTTAAAGCTCATTACATTCTCAGAACACACTGAGGTTTTACTGTACACTGAGTAATGAGGTTCTTGAAACACAGAAACACAAAATTCTAATAATAAAATAATTCTAAATGATTTAATAGACTGTTTTTAATGGAATATCAAACTAAATCCCTAAAATTGTCTTGAATAGATGAAACTAAAAATCTTGTCCAGAAAAGCAGAAAATCAATGGCATGTAGAAATCAAGGATGGCAATGCACATGCCAGGAAGAAATTTGCCTGACAGTTATATTTCATGGCTGGCTATGAGCTTGTCTATCACAAATACTTTTGACTAGTAAATGGTTAACTAGCACTGTTTAGATTAAACATGATCACAGTATGGATTTGTTTACAAATCAAGGTATGGATTTGTTTACAATTTTCCACCAATTTACAATTCAAACTAACTCAGACAGAGATTGTCAACAATCTGGACAATATACATTTCTATGGCCTATACTGGTTATTTACAGGTTGGTTCAGAATTATTTGTCCTAAATCAAGCATGAAATCAACAGTTTTTTTACTGAGTGTATGCTTATAGTAAAACTCACATTTAAGTCAGTTATTATCTGCAAACTACATAAATAAGTTACCTCTGGTTTTCTTCTTTGTTTCTTGTCCATAAACTCCTTAAACAAGCTGACACCATGCATTGTGGCCAATTCATTGTTCTGTGGAAATATAAATCAACATTCTAAACTGATTCATGTGGGGAAAATATTATAGAAAAATACAGTTTTTTCTGTCGGTTGTGTATATAAAAGCAGTTTGGCCCAAATAAATCTATATTAAACAGCGTTTATGAAATAAACAATTAGCCATAGTATTAAAGGGTCTAAGGCAATCTGGAAGAGTGATTGGTATTAATCCAAATCCAAAATAAATTAACGAGGTTGATGCGCTATTTTCAAACACGGTTTATTTAAAAGGGCTCTGAAAAACTTGAAAAGAGCTGAAAGAATTATCAAAATGCCTTGAAAAATAAAGGAGATATGACCTTTTGAAAATTTGCAAAGAATGAGGCGACCATCTTGGAAGGATGACATCATCGCGCCTTTTTACCGTATAATTATGGCATATCGACAAAATAAATTTTAAAAAAGCAAAAAAATCTTTGCAAATTGATTGAAAACAAACATACAGATGTAAAACGTATAAATGTATAAACTGTATGCTTATTGTTGATTTGCAGTGAATTCTTTGCTTTAAAAGACATTTTGTCAGTATGCCAAATATGATAAAAAGGCGTGATTATGTCATCATTCCAAGATGGCCGCCTCCATTTATGTTACTTTGCACATTTTCCATAGGTCATATCTCCTTTACTTTTCATGGCATTTTGATAATTCTTTCAGCTTTCTTGAAGTTTTTTCAGAGCCCTTTAAAATAAACATTGTTTGAAAATCTTTAAAATAAAAAGATTAAATAAATGTTTATTAAAAATAATTAGATGGTTTATCGCAACACTGTTGTAACTGCATATAAATAAAGAAGAATATACAACAGTGTTGCGTTAAACCATCTTAATGAAAACCTTCATATTTTGCTTTATATTTGTATGGAATGTCTATATGCTTTAAACTGAGCCACAGGTTACCTGCCGTTTAATTATTGTTAAATGAAAATGTTTGGTCTGGAATGATCGATGACAGGGTTGCGTTTTGTTGCTAAATCATAAATAATAATTTAAAAGGGGATTATATTGCTAACAGTTGTACATATAATTCAAATACAATGTTCTTTTATCACAAAATAAGAATTTGTAAGAGCCTTAAAGCGCCATATGAATTACTATTTATGATCAATACAACAAAACTGATGAGTCGTCTAATTTTCAAGACCAAACTGTTTCATTAGCAATAATTAAATCGCATGGATAATCCCAGGTCTCGCATGGATAATCCCAGGTCTCGCATGGATAATCCCAGGTCTCGCATGGATAATCCCAGGTCTCGCATGGATAATCCCAGGTCTCGCATGGATAATTGGTCTTACCTTAGTGTATATACACATTGACTATGAATCTGAAACCCATTATGATGGTTGTATTCGTATTTGAATTAAAACCCATAATGCTTCCAGATCTCATCCAGTCCCTTTAATGCCAAAACTCTGAAGTGCTTATGTATGTTTATTTAGCTGTTCTTTTACTGGGTTTGACAATTTCTGAGGTCCTCTTTCTGCTACATGTATTTGTGTAACCAAGAGTATCGTAATAAACCAATGTAAATAATAATTCAAACTTACCAGTGCTTTACTGCTTTTCTTGGCCTCTGACATTTCCTTATCTTTGAGCTCTTTAGGGTCCATTAGTGGTTCTTCGGCATCTCTCCTCTGCCAAGATTTAGGGTCAAGGTACCAGGCCCCGTAGTTGAACTTTACCCAACTTGGCTCATACTGGCCAGAGTATTGCTGCAAAAAGAAGTATTTAATACAATGTTATGCATACTTTGACATTGTACACTTAAAACATATACGTCTTAGCATAATAATATTATAGGCCTAGGCAGGTAAAGTAATCTAGGCACACAACCCAGCTTTTCCGCTTTATTTGGCCAATCTATCCCGATAAACTGGACTTCTATGCAGCTTTTTTAATGTTCTGAAGTTCAATATTGGTGCACGCATGATGCATACAACACAAGAACAAAACAAAAATGAGACACAATCGTGTATTTTAACACGTCACTAATGCCCATACTTACTAAGAAGATGGGAAGCGAGATGACAAAAAAGAAGGAGAAAAAGTAGCATTTACAAAAACATGTAGATTTAAAAGTAGCTTTTAATAATCAAAAGTATTTTTTAAAATGCATAATTTTCAGAAAATTAAAAGAACATGTCATCATTTTGAACTGTATTACGTACCGTACTCGTGTTTAGTATAGAATACCATTTAAATAAAAAATATGGCATACAACATCCAAAAATGCTTTTGAAATATAATGTTCACA
The DNA here is from genome assembly GCA_037043455.1 of Cyrtodaria siliqua. NCBI lineage: Eukaryota > Metazoa > Mollusca > Bivalvia > Adapedonta > Hiatellidae > Cyrtodaria > Cyrtodaria siliqua. The sequence goes on along the minus strand of JAWPHD010007519.1, from coordinate 400 downwards.
GTCACCCTATTTATTTCATAAAGTAACCACTTAATACAGGATTTAAATCAATACTATATACCATATTTCCCCTAATAGTAACACCTCCCCATGTAACCATTTACCCTCCTCTATTAGGGGAGGTGCTACTGTTTGGCGAAATACACTAACCATATAATTCCACAGAGGTCAATTTCTTTTTGCACTTTACATTACCTCTCATGAACAGGCACAATAAAACCGAGTTTGCTACCTTTATCTCTTGTTTGTGTTTGTTGCTTCCAAAGTATTCAATTTTCAGTATTTGTTTGAATAGCCTTAAATACTAGATTATATTGTACAGCTTTGAACTCATAGAGAGAAACACTAAGTAATTGACATCCTATTACCAAATCTCAATATATCCAACCAAATACAGTGC